>JAODLI010037399.1:0-18464 GCA_027575585.1 Percopsis omiscomaycus | reverse complement strand
CCCCCCCACCCCCCCCCCCCCCCCACACACACACACACACACACACACACACACACACACACACATCCCCTGTCATCCCCACACCCCCGCCAGAGTAATTAATCACCTTCTGCTAATGAGCTATTAACTAATGACAGATTGACATGTCTCCGAGTGTGTGTGCGTGCACGTTTATCTGCGCGCGTGTGTGTGTGTGTGTGTGCGCGTGCGTGAGTGTCGCCTGGCCCCAACCTGAACATGTTAATGTGATTAATAAGGTTAAGCTCCCATTAGGGAGGGGCCGCACACCAGAAACACACACGCTCGTGCACGCACGTGCAATGTCAACAGCACATGTCTTTGATTCATGGGGCAGACAGCAAGCTCTCTATATATCTTAATGCATATCGATTTAGGATATATATATATATATATACATATATATACTCATCTGATCTTTGTTCTTTGTTTACTTATCTATATATATGTATATACATATAGATAAGTATCTATTAGGACATAGGACAAAGATCAGATGATGTGTTTACAGTACATCCACTATAAGCACCATGGACAGCGCTCCAAGATGCGTCAGCACCACGGACAGAAAAACGAAGGCAGGATGTGGCCATTAAATGACGCCCTTGTATCACACCTATACCCCCTTCCGACAGTCACACTTTAATTAAGTCTGCACCAAACAATTACCGTTAACACAAATAAGCATTAATATGGTCGAGAAGATGGCTAGGGAAGGGTATTACTTTAGTTTTGTTTATTTTTGAACCTGGTATTCATATAAAACAGTGTGATACGACTCCAAACCCAACGCTTCGTCGTTCCAAGAGAAATGTACTTACAGAGAGATGATATGATACTCAGGAGAATCTCTGTACTACATAATAGAGAATCTAACCCAGCCGCAGTAGTGTGTGTGTGTGTGTGTGTGTGCGTGTGTGTGTGCTTGTGTGTGTGTGTGCGTGCGCGTGTACGTGCATGTATATGTGTGCGTTCCTACAGTATGTGCCCACGTGGTTGTTTAAGGACATGTGTGCGTGTGTGCGACCTAACAGTGTGTCCCTCTGGAGAGGTTTTGGTGCAAACCGAGACTCATTTGCATTCTCGGAGCCTCCTCGATTCAGTAGAAGTGAACATCTGCTTAATGGTCATGGCTCTGTGGAGAGAGGACATATTGGGAGGCACAAAGAGGGTAGCCAAGGCACACACGCACTAGCACACACTCACACTCAAAAGCACCTGCATAGAAATACACACCCAAGCATGCACATACTGTACGTACACACACAAGGAGGCATACACACATGTAAAAAACACACACACCAGCTATATTCTCATTCCACCACGGTACCAGGAGCTTGATGGGACCATTTGGAAGATGTTTTTCTACCTAAATGTGACTTTCGGGGGCTTTTCGCACTGTTCAATTAAACCACAATGGACGCAAAGCAGGGCGCACCGGGACTGCAGCTGATGGCATATCATGAGAGCAAAGCCTTTGGCTCAGAGTAAAGACAAATATTCCTGTTGCTAGCTAAAATGACATATGCTCCCAGAAACTGATGTGTGCAGCCCACATGACTCCAAGCCATGATCAATCTATATGAACCTTTTTGAATAGATGCTCGAATGGATGGATGGACCGATGGGTGGATAGAAGGATTGATGGACAGAATGATGGATGAACAAATGAAGAGATGACCAATAGCTGAAACAGCCCATGATTTTAAACTCGCTCTCGCACACACACAAACACACACACACACACACACAAACACACACACAAACACACACACATATACAAACGTGCGCACACAAATTAAGATGTGTACAGTACATATGTACGTACGTACAAGTACTTCTGGATGTGTTCTCACACACGCAAATGTGCAGGGACACAGAGAATCATCTCCATGCACATTCAGCCGCTTGACTCGAGTGAGCGACACATTCTCTCTCTCTCTCTCTCTCTCTCTCTCTCTCTCTCTCTCTCTCTCTCTCTCTCTCTCTCTCTCTCTCTCTCTCTCTCGGTTTCATGAGATGCCAAAAAAGGGATTTGGTCAACCGGAGGTAAAGAGAAAAGGGAAACGAGAGAAGAGTCGGTCATTACCACACAGTGTGAGCAGCCAGACAGGCCCTGCTTTCACAACATTCTCTCCAGCAGGGAACCTGATGTCTTGACCTTTATAGCCGCTGGACAGCTTAAATGTCCTTCCTAACAAAGCAACCTGTGAAGGCCACGTCTCGCCTACACACCTCACACAATAGACATAGGGGAGATTTTGCCTGGCAGAGTGACTGACAGGTTCACTGTCTGCTGGAGGATGTATGCCAAACTCATTAGAGCATTTGTTATACTGTAGGTTTAATTTAAACTATATAATATTTATTTAAGAAATTCGTAAGGACTAATAAAAAACAAACAAAAAAATATTGACAATAGGATAAAATGAAGCCCTAACCATAGTTTGCGTGACCATAATATAACACACAAAATATTACTGTGTTTACTACACAAGTATACACAACAAACACAGCATGAAAAGCATGACGAGCGTGATTAACAGATATAACTGTGTGTAATGTCTGATATTTGTATGAGAGAAGCACATGGTTGTAAGTATTCTCTTTCACTGGAGCGCCAACTAGCCACAATGTGTGACATTTTATTGATATTTACATTTGCTGATGATAGATCCCTATGTCAGGAGAATATATCTACCATAAGTCATTTTGACACCAACATGACAGGATGACAGTGCATTCTGTGACGCCCCTGTGGTGCAGGAGAATTAATTTAAGGGAAGTTAGTGTCTTGCCTGCATCTCCCATAGTTGATTTTATTAAGTTAGCTAATGTTCAACAGCCAGTGGAACTCTTTTATAAATGACACCATTATCTACACTTGGAAATGCAATCTTTGTGTAAAAATAATATTAGTCATGGCTAGAGGGTATCCACATTTTGTTGAAGTGCTGTCACGAACCGAGTTGAACCAATTTGTAGAAAATTATAAAAATCTGGAATACAGTTTCTGTATTTTGACAGAGGAGAGTGTTCAAAACTAGCTGTCATGTTCATATTTTGGTTAAGAAGAAGTATAAATGCCTTCTTCCATTCAGTGCTGCAATTTGAAGAAGTAGCCTATGTAACTAATAAAGTTGTCTGTAAACTAGCTGTAAGCTAGCATCACTAGCATGATGAGCCATTGATAAATAGGCTAAACCATCTGGATTTGGATTTATGTGGATGTAATAAATGCGGATACCCTCTAGTCATGACCAATTTAAAGTTGACAATCATTAATTAATAAAGTTATATCTTATTGCAATGCTAATTTCTAATCCTAACATTCTGGTTTTGTTAAGGTTGACACCCAGGTTTCCCTTTGGCTCAACAAGCTTGTCTACATTAACAAGCTGTGCAAGCTCAGCACCACTCAAGTGAACTGCATGAAGCTTATGAGCATTATTCCACCAACATGTTTCATTACTTATACTTGTGCGAGACATAAAGTACAACATGAATATAATCTCCTATCCATTTATCTTAACTCTCAGTGTATTACATATTGTTATATATCAACTCAACATACAGCATAATGCCTCATTAAAACCCAGATAGAGGAGATGAAGAATATGAAGTACACGATGGCAAGAAGAAAATGTAATATCTACACAAAATAACAACGGTTAAGATTAGCATAGTTGGACACTGCCAACAGAGATTAGAAAATGTTACAGAAGGCGGGATAATGGTACGTGTAGAAAAGAAAAGCACTACAGCAAGCCAGAGACAACAGACGGCGTAATATCAGACGCCCACATATCTGTATTGTTAAGATGAGCCGCAGAGAGTCTTGGAGATCCCGGCGAGCCAGAGATAGGATAACCTAGGGATAGGACAGCTCTAACATCAAGATAAATGGCCGCGCCATGTGTGATGAGATTGGAGGGAAACAGTCAAAAGTAGGCCCCAGGAACGTGTCGCGGAGAAGAAAAGGAATGCCAGATCAAAAACAAGGACTGATGGGCTTGTAATTTCCCAGTTTTCTGCGTACTAAAGATGATGAATTCGTCTTTGGGGAATGTAATCATGCTTCGACAAAGAGCACCCGCAACGACATGTTGCGACAAAACCTGTCACGGCTACACAAACAACAGGACAGACTAACACCAAGCTGGCGTGTGACTGTGCGATACACATTACACACACATTTTGAAAGGGTTTGGACACATTTCTAAACATGAACTTACTTATCCTTTCAAGGCGAATACATTTCTACACAATAACACCACTACCACTGTCACTCAACTGCATCAATTTTCCTGGAACCAGGCAGCACAGGAACCAGTTAACATGGCATCGATTTGCTAGTGTGTGCATGTGTGGGTGTATTCGTGTGTGTGTGTGCAGGGCGGAGTGTCTTTCTCTATTTGTGCATGTATATATGTGTGTGTGTGTGTGTGTGTGTG
Source organism: Percopsis omiscomaycus (assembly GCA_027575585.1). NCBI lineage: Eukaryota > Metazoa > Chordata > Actinopteri > Percopsiformes > Percopsidae > Percopsis > Percopsis omiscomaycus. Next base: position 13,992 of record JAODLI010037399.1, on the reverse strand, counting down.
TGTGTGTGTGTGTGTTGTGGCGGGCCAGTGCCAGCTATAAATGCTACTTCTCCACCAAACTGAATAGATTACAATGCTCATGCCACGGCGATCAATACACACAAGCTATGGCCAAATTAATTGCTTGTGACAACGCAAGGAAAACCGCGAACGAACCCTCTGAGTGGTGGGAGTCAGCCTAGTAGGGGACTAGGGGTGAGTGGGTGAGTGAGTGAGAAAGAGAGAGAGAGAGAGAGAGAGAGAAATTCACAAAGTGAGTGCCCAGAATATAGATATCAATTATATATCTATAAAGATTGCCAATAAAATAATTTTTATTTGAAAAGCTGGCAGATCAGACAGGTTTATTCATTTATTTACATGGCTCAAAATCTGCAGTAAAAAAAAAGCTAGCAGAAAAGAATACTATAAGATTATTATTGTGGAGAGGCAGATGAACAGAAAGCAGGAAGAAAGAGGAGGGGTTTAAAGGGTTCCTGTCACTATGATGGATAGATGAAGAGGGTAGGGGTTCTCAGAAAAAGGAGTATAAAAATAGAGGAAAGCAACTCTCCCCTGGCACTTTCTCCTCTACGCCCATTTATCCAATCACGAAACCTCTTCTCCCTGGCGCACCTTCCTACCTCTCTCCTTTCACCCCCAACTCCCATGTTCTTCTTCCCTACAGTCTTTTGTCCTTTCACAGGCATCATCTCATGTCTCACTATGTCTCTCCTCTTTCCTTCCTCTCCAGAGTCCAACCACTCACACACTCCCACCCACTCTGAAAAATAGGAGCAAAACTCGCCCTTGTTCCGTGTTATTTACGCTGTGGCCATGGGCGCCTGGTTATGTTTTAAAATGGGGGAGCCAACTTGGGCTAGATTAGTTAGATTGAGGGTGCTATGAAAACCAAGAATGCATCAAGAACAGTATATAATTGGGTGGATCAGGACGGGAAATAATTAGAAGAATGGCTATAAAAACCTAAAATGGTAATAATCAATACAAACACCCATTATTAAACCATTAATCAAAACAAATAACTAACAACAGTCAACGTCAAACAGCCTTATCATAATTAGCAGTTACCTAGTGTTTCTGTAGTGACAAAACGTAAAAAATATACATATTAGCAGTTTTAATTAAACTGAAGCTCCCTGCACTCTCAGGGGAAAATATTAGCCTACGCCAAACTCTCTTTAAGAAATATGACATAATTCCTTATGTGTAAATACACGAAAAACACAAAAAAAACAAGATAAAAGGCGTCATATGTCAACATTCTTCTTGTGAATTCGGGATCAATATAATCCATAAAGATAAACTGTATTTGTGTACAAATATTGCATTTTGTCGCCTCAACTCACTAATGTCACCAGCCTCTGTTGGTTAGCTGTGCTAGCAACAAGTTTGCTGCTCACCTGTGTCACAGACTCACTCCTGTGTGGATTCATGCGTGCTGTGGCAAATGATCAGCGACGGGTTTAACTGAACCAACTCAAAACTGTCCGATGATACGTTTATTTTTAAAAAAGACAAAATTGGGGTAGCAAAACCATAACTTTGCTCCCCCCACTGAATAGTTGGGGGTGCATTTGCTCTGCTTGCTCCATTGCTCGGGCGCTTATGGCTGTAGCTATCGCTAAGTTTGTACACAAAGTAGTACTATTAAGCGCATAAATACTATAGTGGTTCTTAAACTTTTTGGCCCCCACACTGTGGGGGTATATAGCTGGCAACCCCACTCCCCCAGTCGCAAGCTACTAACTACTTATTTTTTCTGCATATATGAAGCAACACAATTGAATGAACGGTATTGAAAATACTGTACATTTGACGAAATTAGATAAAAAATAACAATATAACAATATCAGTTCAAACTTTGGAAATAGTCTCGTGGCTCCCCCAGGGGACCTCGGCCCCCTAGTTGAGAACTACTGCCATACTGCATTTACCCCAGGGAAGATCTGCTGAGCAGGCAAGACCCTTTTCCCCAGCGATGCCCTGATTTATATTCATACGCTTGCACATGTTGGGCACATTCAAGCTCGTGGCCCTGAAGGGGAAGTGGCAAGGCCATTCACAGCAGCGCCTATTGTCCCAAGTGTCTCCAATGCTTTTAGAAAGCCAAGCAGATCTAAGACCAGGCTGGATGTTTTTATATTTTTTTAATTGTTTTTTTTCCTCTCAACTCTCTCCTGCTGTCTGACTCAAGATGTCCTCAACTCCCATTCCACTCTTTCTCTGTCTTCTATCATATATCATTCTCATTAACCACACCCCCTCGCTATTCCTACATCCCTCTTTTCTCTCCCTCTCTGGAGAGGAAAAACAAACAGCTGTCAGGGTCGGACTTGCCGATGAATTCCAAATGACTTTGAAGGGCAGAGGGGCCGCACAACTTTCGCTGCACACACGGAATCGCATGCACGCACGCACGCACACACACACACACACACAAACACGGCTACATACGTACACAAAACAAGTACACGTTAACACACATCCACAGTTAAACACACAAACACACACACAGACACACTCGCACAGAGAGAGACACATCTGTATCAATACTGCATCTCTCCTTTTTAACCAGACCACTGTGAACCAGAGAGGAAAACACGTAAAACGTGTGCGAGCGTGTGCCCGTTTCCAGACAGATCCATTCTGACGCCTCTATACAGCGGTCTACAGTTCAACAAAGACAATGCTTGCGAGGCCCACAAACAGCTCTCAGCATCAGTCAGAGATTCCGCAGTCCTATCGTAGTCAAGTTTGACGGAAAACTTTCTAATGAAAGAAGAAGACATTTTATTTTCGCTCGCTCTCCCGCGGCACAATTCGCAAACTTTCAACAGGGGGGAGATGAATCGATGGATCATTTTTCATCTTATCAATCATATACACGAGCTATCTCTCCATCTTGTCTGATGTCTGAGTCCACACTCTATCACTGGCTGGCACCTTTCATCCATCACAGATGCGAGAGACCACTACATTATTCAATAGCAATACACAGAGGCTGCATTTATTACTGAGGCTCCCTTTAATTTCCTTAATGTAATTAAGCAGTCCAGACAAGGATGAGTGACTATGCGTGTACATATGTGGACGCAAGTCCTTGGTTGTCAGTGTCTAAAACGATTTGAACCACAACTCAAGTTTAAAGTTGGGCTTATTTATATAACCGTTAATAACATTACAGTCTCAAAGGGCAGCACAGGCCCACATTTCACATTTAATAAAATAACGCTCCCTGTAGCTTAGCCTTACATTGAGCAAAGAAAAACTCCCCAAAAAAGGAAAATGGAAAGAAGCATTTGCGAAGGGACCACAAAAGGAAAGCCCAACCTTTCCAGCAAAGTTTGGATACAATAGCTACCAAGTGGGGCAGCAGAGTTAGCCTTACACAATAAGTAATATGTAGTAATGTTACCAGGAAAACAGTACATTGTACAATGTACTAACGAACTAAACCTGATTTGAACAACTGGTCCATGTTAAGAAGTGTATGCTTATTACTGTAAGCTCTAAACTTTCCAGAAACAGAGGTGCCACTCATCTTTAGCTTTTCTCATGATCTGGGGGTTCCAACCAAGACTGTTTAGTGCTTGTGTGAATTCATGTAAGTATGTCTGTCCCCACACATGTGTGTGTGTGTGCGTGTGTGTGTGTGTGTGTGCGTGTGTGTGTGTGCGTGCCAGTCCTTGGAAGTCTTTGAGTCCTGGCAGCAAGATCAGAGGAAATGTGTGTTGTCCTTTTGTGTGTATACAGTATATATGTGTGTGTGTGTGTGTGTGTGTGTGTTCATGAGAGAGAGAGAGAGGAAGAGAGAGAGAGAGAGAGAGAGAGATGTGGGGGTGTGAGGGCGAGAAAGGAGGCATGAAAGTTAGATTCAGCTCTGAGACGTTTGATGTGGAGGAACAGCGTCTGCTGTCTGTCTGCCAACTGCCTCCCCTCTATCACCATCCCAACACATGGTCTCTGCAATTTGCGTGTGTTTGTGTGCGTGCGTGCGTGCGTGCGTGCATGCGTGGTCTGATTAGGAAGGAACTTGGCTATGGGAAACTGCTGCAGAGCTATTGAGGTTCATAGCATGTATCTCCCAATGTAACAGTAAATGTGTAGCCCTGGGAAGGTGAAAGGGGATTTATTTTTTAATTTTTTTGCACGACAGAGTCAAACCGAAGCAAAGTGAGTACGTTTGTGTGCATGTGTGTGTGTGTGTGTATTGGAAAGGGCGAGTCATTTCTCACTTTCCCTACCTCTTATCCCACAGCGCCCATCTTTGGATGGGCCCTTAACGCGGAGAGTCGAGCACACTTCAAGCTAATTACCTAGCGTGGCTGTGTGTTTGCGCGTACCACTGTGTACTCACACATTGGGATTTGTGTTAGGATATGCAACTTATCCTAACGTGCACGCAGACGAGTTGCCTGTATCTGTGTGTGTGTGTGTGTGTGTGCGAGGGCGTGTGCGCACGCCAAGTGTGAGCCTGTTCCCTTTCTTTTTTCGACAAACCACCGCTTTGCCCGAGGCCTGTTCCAACATGGCTGTTTTTCACAGAGTCCTCTCTTTGCACCACACACCTCTATTCTGCTGCTACCGCTACGTTTCCCGGTATAAAAGGAAACGGAACAGAAAGTACGTGTGAAATAAACGCATGAAAGAGAAAGAACAACCGAAAAGGGATAATGAAAAAAAAGTGCCTTCCATGTTTAACCTCAGAAGACAGTTGAAGCAAAAGGGATGCATCAGATGTAAATGTCTGAAGAACGACAGGGGGTAGGAGGAAGAATAGAGAAAGACGATAATGGGGGGGAGCACAGGGAAAAGAGAAAAACTCAATCACTTTCCTCTGTGTCAAACTCACCTGCTCACAGGCCCACGCAAACAAAGGCACAAACAACAACAAGAAAAGATGTGAGAATATATAGGTACTTGCACACACAGCAGAAAGACACACCAGAGAATACCTATATAGAGAGGCTGTAAGATCAGGTGAATCACTAAAGAAAAGGAGTCTTTCACACAAACTTCCGTCTACTGCACTCTTTCACTGACAGGCCTCCGTGTAGCTATTCTGATGCCTGACAATTCACACAACGCTTACAGGCACACAAACGCACGCACACACACACACACACACACACACACACACACACACACACACACACACACACACACACGCAAGCACGCACGCACCTGAACACACAGGCAAGGGCAAGTATACATGCACACACACAGAGCAGGGAAGGTGTTTTGAAGGAGAAGGAATATTAGAATATGGCAGAGAGAGAACGGCCGGCAGGTAGTGGAGACATCCTGTGGCAGTAGACAAATGACTGTTGGTATTGGAGTGCTACGAGCACTTGGGCTCCAATACGCTGGCAATACCCACACCGCCATCGCAGGCCCGAGACACACAGAGAGACTGAGGTGGGGGTGGGGGGGTTGGGGGGCCAGGCGGGAGGCCGAGAATCAAATAAGTAAAATCAATATTTAGAATGGCGACAAGATACAAAAGGATATGACATTAAATTTTTGATACCGTGAAAAGAAAAGACATGCTACACGCTTTTTTTCCAGCATTGTTTGCTCTCTGTCTGGTACGAGGCAATGTCATGTCACCTCTGTCTATGAATTGAAAACTGGGAGGCAATTGCTGTCTGCCATCCTACTATTGGTCAATTCATTTTTAATGGGTTCAGAGGGCTGGGGTGCATTAATTAAGCCCAGAGGTGACTGGAACATACTATTGATTTACAGGGGTGGGTCTGGCTCAGTCCACTGCGGCGGTGCGCAGGGAGAAGTAACTTGATGACTGTGACATAAGGACAAGAAAGTATCAATATCTCCAAAGCATGGACCCCCAACTGTATTGCGTGTCTATCGCTCGATGGAGAGCGGTGACTCAGAAGTAGGGTAAAGGTTGCTCTTGGGCTGGGGTGGCCTGACGGTTGGAGATAACCAGGAACTACCTCTTGTCTCGCCTGCTGTGAATAAATGGTGGTGACTTTGCAAAGGGACGCTCGGGGGACAGGAACAGAGGTGGACTGGGCTGACCCATTGATCAGGTACAGCGGTGACCAGGTTATTCTATTGATTTTAATAGGAGGCAGAGAGAGTGAGTTGTGGAGGTCAGGCAGATAAAGGTGTGGTGGTGGCTGGGGGGGCTCTTTCCTATGGGTCTATCCTATGTCAAGACAGCAGGGTCACAAAGGCTGGCTAAAGATCCAAAAATGCTGTATTCCTCCTGGTTTCCTGGGCCAGTATAATCAATACTGTACTTGGCCATGAAGAAGGGTTCAAAGAGGGTGGGATTTGGGAGGGTCTAAGCTGCCAGCGTTTCTCCCTTGCTCCATAATTGAGACAGAAGATATAGTCAGACACCTGCACGATGATTAGCCCGCTCTGAGTATTAAGTGACAAAATAAGATGACTTGCTCAATCAGAGGTTAGAGACTCTAATATGGATTTATTAATCCGCTCTCCTTCCTCCCATTTGACTCCCCGCAACACAAAGCCGACCCATTAAAGCGGGTATTGAACGACACAGAAACGGTTTAAACAAGAGTATTGACATTGATGCTCAGCTTTATTTTTCTGCTGAACAATGTGGTTTTGATCACTGTGGTCTGTTTGCTTCGTATCCTATAGGCTGAACCGGAAGGCGTTGCGGGTTAGGCAATGTGGGGCAGTGCTATATATACACACCGTATACATGTGCACAGAAGCATGCTGGATTGTCTGCATGCACACGTACACATCTCTAAAGCTGCAAACACCAGCCTCGGCCAAGCTGAGAGAAGTCTGAAGCTTTGAAGCAAGTGATGGGGAAATCCAATTAGATACACTGATTACTGTAAGTCTTTTTCTCTATGATGCTCACATTAACCTCCAGCTAAACATGGCATTTAAGAGGTCTGTGCGTGCGCACCTTTGTGTGTCTTCATACAAATGTGTGTGTGTGTGTGTGTGTGTGTGTGTGTGCGTGTGTGTGTGATGCCTCTGAGAGTGTGTGGGCCTGTTTGTGTGAAGACAGATGCTAAGGTCTGATGCAATACCTACCCGCCCTAGTCATTTGAGACTCTCTCTCTCTCTGTCTCTCTCTCTGTCTCTCTCTCTCTCTGTCTCTCTCTCTGTCTCTCTCTCTCTCTGTCTCTCTCTCTCTCTCTCTCGCCCAGTGTTTTTCTTCTTAGGCCTACAGACAGAGGCAGGCAGATACATACCAGGTGACGTTATGCCAAGCCCTGCCACACTGTGCTATGCCCCATGGTGCTGTGCTCCGATCGATGTAACAGCACGACGCACCAATCAATGCAGATTAAAAACCTGTAAGGAGCCGTGCTGTGGCCCATTGCGCACGCACACGCACACGCACACACACACACACATACACACACAGAGTTAGTGGTTGTTGCCGTGCAATTGTTATGTTAGGCCCGCGAGTGCAAACGGGAGTATTCATATAAAATTTGAATGCAGTAATTAATCCTTCAAGAGCTTCGTTCTATATGACGGGGGAAACACAGAAAGAGAAGGAAGCGCTGGCACTGGCGAATGCATCAAGACACTAAAGACAAGCACCTTTGCCCCCATCCGCCCCTGCCATCTCATGCCACCCACTGGTTATATCCGCCAGCCTGCCTAGAACACCCCAGGGTACAGGGGCTGGGATCAGCCGCCCATTCCACCTGCCACACCTTGGCTGTGTGTCACATATTAATGCGCGCACACACATACACACACACACACACACACACACACACACACACACACCGGCATGCGGAGAAACCCATGGCGACGGGCTTGGCAGTGGGCCTCAACCCCTATGGTGGTGAGTATCCCACAGTGCACTGCGGGAGTCTGGGGATTATCCCCGCGTTCGCAGACAGTCACAGAATGTTAATCCGCAGCCGTCTCTTCAGCCGGAGTGTCAAATCGGCTTCGTCTTTCCCTGTCGCCGGGCTCCTCTGCCTTTGTTTACCCATCCATCTCCTTCACTCGTCCTCCCCTCGTCGGCTCAACGCGTCCTTCCATCACGTCACACTCTCCAAACCACTTCTATTTATTCCTTCCTGTTCTCCCTAACCCTGCTCTTGTTTCCCTCTCCTCTACGCGATCGTCCATTCGCGAAACCAATGCTGCTCACCGCACGTTTAATCTCCTTCTCTCCAGGCTCGGCCTTCACCATCGGCGGGGCATCGATCTCGGCGTCCCCGTGAAAAGTACCAATCAAGCGTGTCATAATCACTCTGGATGGCGAGCAGGGCAGGCTGCTAACGTGTACAGGCTGTCTCCGATAAAACACAAATGTCATTTTCAGTGCCAATGTTTAGATCATGCCATCCTTCCTCAGAGCACACAAACTAAAAATCAGTGGTACAGAAATTAATCACCGATACCAATGAATGTTTTTTCTGCCTGTGTGTGCAATGTGATGAATAAATAATACAAACATACCTAAATAAATAATAGTCATTCTGGACAAGAAAGAAGATAAATAAATATGAAGATAAATAAGTAAAATGATTTTACTTCACTTTTGGCGACACACAAACAGAATAGGTCATACACGTTTTACAAGTCTAGGGAATGTAAATCTACTTTGTGTGCTAGATGCGCGTTCGTCTTTTTTGTCTGTTTTTGGCCTCGTCTTGCTATTGACAGGTAGTGAATTATCTCTATAATGTCTGTGCTGAGAGCAGATCCTCAAGGCTGCTAGTGTTAAATACTGAATGCTCCTAAAATGCTGAAAACCTCAAATACTCCAACAATGTGAAATATTGCTTTAATAATTTTAAGAAAAGTGGTAAACTCATCGCCCAAGCCTTCAGATGTAATTTATTCTGTACAGTCATCATTCTACTTTGATTCTAAACATGATGGGGAATAATTCAGTGAATGAGCAAAAAGTGCATATCTTTATAGTGACAGCTCAATGGAAAGTACAAGGTTTATTCTCTAATAATAATAATTATTATGCTAATAATAATTATTATGCTACTAGCCTGCCCTGCTTGCCATCCACAGTGATTATGACATGCAAAAAGCTATTTGTATTCGCTGTTCTACTTTATTCTGTATGTATATTTTTTCATGGTGTAAAGCAGTGATATTCCCTGTGTATAAATGGGCCTTGTTTTCCTTGCCTTGCCTTCACTCTATGGGGCCAATTATTTCACAGCAATGTTGGATCATCATCCAGTGTTGATACACTTTGTGAAGGTAAGTTGTGGAAAACAGAAGCACCTTTAAAATGTATGTTTACATTACATTTTAATTCAAGTAAACAATACAAGTTAGTAGATTTAACTATTTAACTGTTAAATCTACTAACTGTTTCTCTTAGTTCTCTTTCTCATTCTCTTAATCATATTTTGCACATTGGAAAAAATATACATTTGGAAATTGTGTTTGTGTAAGAACTCTAGTTTAATATTTGTACAATATGAAAAGCATAGATAATTCCATATATTAAATCTAAAAGAACGATTCGATATAGTCTACAAAACATATCTATTTTTTATTTGACAGTATGTAAGATGGAATGTCCATAGCCTATATAAAATATATATTTTCTATAGCATAAGTTTATATTTAATCAGTTTATATTTTATCAGTGTTGGCTCAATATGAGGAGCCTTGTTTCCCAGAGATTTGATTCATCCATTTTTTCTCCTTCGAATTTTAGCCGGAAAGCCATACATTCCGATTCCGCATCTTCATGCAACACACGCAACCATAGTGGAATTTAAGAAGCAGACTTGTGTAGGGCCACACCATGTCCTGTAGTGTGCATAGCAATCAGATATAAAATAGTCTGTTGCCTGTGTTGTTGTGGCAAATCTTTGGCCGGTCTAACTTAAATGCTATAATCTTTGAAGATGGAAATCAATATAAATTTCAATGCCCGTCAACACACCAATGCCTGTCAACACACCAATGCCCGTCAACACACCAATGCCCGTCAACACACCAATGCCCGTCAACACACCAAGGAATTAGAATGCCCAAATACATACCAAAGCACTACCACATTGAAACCAGTCATACACTTAATTTGAATAACAGCATCAACAGACATTCCAGTATTAAAAATAATAATACTGATAATTTGCATCCATAATTTTCATGTTTGGACGTTTGAATAAGGAGGAATTCTTATTTAATCAAATTATTCATATAAAGTCTAGTCAAAACTCCTGGGCTCAGTATTTATGGCCACATGAAAAGGACCTAATTTCCATATACACAAAAAATGGCATGGAGACTGGATGGCAGCGGTTACCATGGACCCAGCATTCTCATCCAGTTGCACAGCGGTGACAATATTTCACATCAAGTGAGTAATCTATATATGGACACTACAATTGGTGTTTAACCTGGGTGTCTTGCCGTAGGCTATACAGTGTTTGTGCCCACCTGTGAGCCTCTGTTTGTGGTTTAATTAGTACAGTTTGAGTACAGTCCAGGAAGGGAAAATCATTGGCATATTAGTGAAGGTCACAGGTTTAGGGTATATTGAATCCGAGGCAATGTGATATTGTCATTTTTTACTTATATGTGTGTTTGTGTGTGTGTAAAAATAGGCCATCTCTATCTATCAGTTCAAGGTAGTGCCTCAAGAGGCTTAACATTCTGCATGATCCCAGGCAGATAACCAGTGCTCTGACCTCGACTCTCTTTATGGGGCTAACAGAGCAATAGCCTTTTTTCACTAGCTGGCCTTTTGCTATCTGCCCATTGAATAGGTCAGGACCTTGAGTAAACTGCCAATAATTTACATAATGTGTCAAACAATAGCCTACACCCACATAACATGCATGGGCATTTAACTTCCCAGTTATTTTATCCTACACACATCTTAATTCTTTCCACTAGGATCATACTAATGAAAACAAATGAAAACTCTGCAGCCCAATAAAGCAAACATTAGCAATGATACATGCTTGCGCAGACAAACAGTTTCTGAGACGCAAATAAATAAGGCTGAGATTCCAAAAGCGGAGGGGAAAAGGGGGGAAGAAAATGACACCCTCTGGGAAATTTCCTCTGATCAAATGCAAAGAGATTAACTAGTTGGATGTGTGCAAATGAACAGGAGATCGTAATGAAAGGAGCTCATACATGCAGATGACATACGTGACCAGAACAATAGCACAAAACTGGATTTCAAAGAAATACAGAAGGAATACTCGATTATGACCAATATGACAATCTTGATGCTTCTGTAAGATCGTTTTAGGTGCAAGAATTGTGCAGCGCTGTCATCATATTAAATTACTTAAATCTTTAATGTTAAATGAACATTTTCAGATACATTCAACACACTAAATGAAAGAAGAAAACATCAAAGGATCACCAGTCCTATTTCAAACAGAGGGAGGATGGTGATTGGTGAGACTTGTTGCCGGGTAGATGAAGCCCAGCCAGATCCCACAACGGCAGCCTCGCACACACAGACCTCAACTAATGGACAAACACAGTAGGCGACACACAAGTACAGAGAAAGCACAACAGAAACAAAAACGATCACATACAAACACAGAAGCTACAGTGGGAGGTGACTTACTGATCACATAATCACCAAACGGATCATCATCATCCTCATCATCAATGTACACTGGAGGGGTGAAACCAAGAAAGCAAAGGAAGGGCAGGAGAAAAGAAACAGACACAAGATAATGACAAATCAAGAAGGAAAGCATGCATTGAAAAAAAAATGTATGTGAAAGGACAACTGAAACGAAGAAAAATAAATCCCATAACATAAATCATAGGCTAAATCATACAAAGCATGCGTAACTGTGTTTCAAATTCCAGCCCCACTTCCACCATCAACCTTTTTCCTACTCCCATTGTCTGATAACTCTAGTCTTCATTAAGAAGTAAGCACTGGCCATTAAATTCCAACTGTCGTTTCAGCACCATGCAGGCAAAAATATGATCGCCCATAATTGGTCAGAGAACTCTCCTTCTCCTTCAGTGCTGCTGCTACCCTCCCTCTAATCTCTCTTTTCCTCTCTCTTACTGTCTGGCTGTTATGGAGATGGCGTGTCAGGCCATTACAGCTCACTAAATTCCCTATTAGGCTAGCGGTGTAGTCGTCAGCAACTTACAAGCATAGTTCCGGGGATATTTCACCAGCGCTGCGACTCCGAGACGTGATAATCCGAGGCCTAAACTTTTTTTCAAAATAACCACAGTAGCAAACAACGCCACAAACTGGGCCACAAACATTCAGATTGACACCTCCCCGCACACATCCAAAACCCACAATGCACACTGTAGATATTATTTTTACAGTTCGGAACATGATCAGGCGTTAATCAAAGTCCTTCGGAAATCCATCCCACCTCTCTCCATTTCCTTTCATCTCTATTCCTCCCTAATTCCATCCCATTCCTTCCCTCCCCTCTGGCTGCACCCGGCCTCCTCCGTGGCTCTAATGTGAGTCAGCACCCATCTGCTATGATCAATATCCCCGGGCTTTTATTAAACACTGCTCTCATACCTCTCTCCGCGCGCACGCGGCTGTGTCTGTGTGCGCGAACGCCTGCCCACGTGTCCGCAGAATCTCCCTCTGTTAAATATCAACTTTCCCCGACAAGCCTTTATTGAGTCTATTGAAGAATAGAATAAATAAAACCAGAGAAGGGTTGTTAAGGTTTATTTTCTTATTTGTCACAGTTTGCGCCAGCATGAATGCACGCCAGTGCGCGCTTCCGTGTGTGTGTGTGTGTGTGTGTCCGTGTTTGGTTGACTAGGCCAATCCTTATCGATCCTGACTGCAGGGCATTTTTCAAACCCTAGACTTAGCCCACTGTGAGACAAGTTTGTGTGTGTGTGTGTGTGTGTGTGTGTGTGTGTGTGTGTGTGTACACTTGTTTGTGTGTGTGTCCATCACTTGTTCATTCCACCTTGTGTAGCTCTGACTGCATGGGCAAAAAAGTCCTTGAACCAGTGAGTATGGAGTATTGAGTATGGAGGAGAAAGCACACACCCACAACCCCTCACACACAAGCACGCACGCGCATGTTTGTAAGAGCACAGACCTGTCAGGGCTGCTCTCACACACCATTCATCACAAGATACTAATTCTGTTAGACTATTTGCTGAGCCTTTCGCACCCTGCGTTACTCTCTGAAAACTCAATCAGAGGCTAATGCCCCCTGTACCCCCACCCAGCCTACCCACTCTCACCAGGACACACACACACACACACACACACACACACACACACACACACACACACACACACGGTCTCTCTCACAAACATACACACACACACATACTTAGACAGACATAGAGACCCATACACTCACAAACCCAGCCTAACATACCCCCCACAGGACAGGGGTGGTCCTGGGGGATCCCATTAATCTAGCTCCATAAGGCTGGCTTGGGTTTGATAGGGAGTGGCTATGAGGGCCATAGTTACCGCTGCAGAGAATTGGTGAGGAGAGATGTCCACAAGAAAGAGAAAATGGCCGCCGCACAAGCGAGAGTTATAATCACAAGCTTTGTTTCAAAACTATAGACCGTTTGCACTGCAGAAATCAAAATAATCATAATTAAACATTATCTTAATCCACCTTGATTACGAGACAAGCCCTTTGGCCCTCCACCTCTAAACATTCTCCCACCAATTTAAAACGGGGCCGCATTTGCTTTGAGTTATGATGTGCGATATGTGAGTAGTGCTAAAGGGAGTGAAAAAGGGCACCGCGGGTATGCTCACCCTGCCACCTGAGCTGGGAGGATTTGATTAGTTAATCAAGACTCACATTTTCCCTCATCCCGGTTACTCGTCAGGAGTAATTATAGTTATGTTAAACTGCAGATGTTTGGCGGGGCAGTCTGAAAAGTTTGTCGGCACTGTCAAAAGAGAGAGAATTAACCTGCAGATTGACAGGATGACAGTCGCGACGAGAGAGAGAGAGAGAGAGAGAGAGAGAGAGAGAGAGAGAGAGAGAGAGAGAGAGAGAGAGAGAGAGAGAGAGA
>JAODLI010037388.1:0-18466 GCA_027575585.1 Percopsis omiscomaycus | reverse complement strand
ACAGAAGTCAGCGGGTATCGAACCAGCGACTTTTTGATCACCAGGCGACCTGCTCTACCCCCTGTGCCACTGTCGTACTAAATTGTACTATGTTGTTTTTCCTACCTTTTACAGTGGGCAACCTCCTGCCATGTATTACACACAATGATGATTCAGTGAATGATTAAATGCTTTGTTTCAATTAACACCATATAATAACAGAAGTCTAATTGTGTGCAATTTACACATTTCAGTGTTGTTGCCCTCATATTTTGGGTTTTAAAATGGACTGCGATGTCTTATCAGTCCTTCAGTTCAGAAATGTGAGGGGGAAAAATTGGAGCCTATTTCAAACGACAGGTTTCACCCAGTAGAGGGCACTCCAAGATGAGATCATGTGGCTTGGAAACTTTGCCTCAGTGCACATTGCTGTCTAGCACTGTGCCCTATCTCCTCAACCCATCTTTATATGTGCACTGACGCAACAGCAGCAGCCACTGTCGAGCATTTTCTAAGGGGTTCTATTCTCTTCTGTGCATCAGTTGGTGCCGGTTCATTTGTCACTGAATAAAAGTAAACAGAGACTGGCATGTTCGAGATACGTCTGTCTTCCGCTCATAGGTCAGAATCAACACAGGACCTTCCAAACCCAAAGCAATACAACCAAGCAATACCTTTTAAAGGGGTGTTTGTATTGTCTCAGACTTAACGGAGTCCGTTTGAAGAGAGTTTCCCATTCCTTGTTGAGTGTTATAAAAAGGGGCACGCAAGTTTAATGCAGTCACTAAGCTGCAGTAAACCTGGTTTTGGGGGGTTGGGGGTGGAATGGTGGGATGCTTTGTGCCGTGGCGCTTGTCTTGAGAGACAGACATTAGGTTCTCACTAAAGGTAAAAGAAGGGTAAGTGGCTAAATGAAAACAAACAGCTTTGCTAGGAGTTTGCGTTTAATAGGAAATGCAGATAAAAACGTTGGGTTTGGCCTATTTGGTCAACAAATGAATCATGTCTGTCACGAGCGGCCAATCCCTTATAACCCTTTAAAACTATAGAATATTTTAAGATTCAAAATGACATGAAATGGTCTAATGCAGGAGCCAACATCATCATTAGATTCAGAATTGCTAATAATACCTACTTAATGGTTACACAGGGAATCTAAATTAGTTTATTGGTGTTGACTCATCACAGCTACACAATACAGCTACACTTAAGTTTTGAGGACAAAATGTGGCAGAATCTCATTGAACAGACTGCAGGTCAGTATACTTAACTTAAACATAACAATACACATTCAGAAATGTCTTCCATGTAGCCAAAGTTGCTACATGGCACTTAGGATTTGATGTGCAACCAGGTTTAACATTTTGAACAACTCAAAGGTTAGGTTCCTTTACAACCTTAATACCTTATATCAGAGCTTTGTGTGTGAGAAATACAGTAAGCCTGGGGCGGCTGCGAAATGGGTAATAGGTTTAAGAGTGCAGGTTGAGGGTAATTGGGGTAAAATATGGTAGCAGGTAATCTGGGCATGACACACTAGCTTCCAGAGAATACCAACAAAGTACCGAAGCAAGCATCCAAACATTTCCAACAATCTTCGAAATGTTTTTCCTTGCCTTGGTGTTTGGGTGTGCCAGTTACTGTCTCAGCTGTTTAAGAGACATGTTGCAGCCTTGGTTGGAGTGGGAGGACATATGGAGATACTATAATATACTAAGATGGATGATGGGAAAATGTGATCAGGCTTTTGGTTCCTATGTTTTAGTAGGGAATCTCCTAACACATCTTCTTGCAGCAATTCACAGAGATGCACTTGTGTGTTGTTTGTAGTTGGAGGCCTGGTACTGGACTGTGTATTAATTTTAATTGATGTTTCGTTTTACGTAAGAAAGTAAAAGAACTCTTTGCATAAGCATAGTTGATTGTTATGCAATTTTTAGGGGTTTTTTGGGTAGTTCTCTTGCTGCAAAATGAAAGACTGTCCCATAAACCTGATGGCATGAATGAATGCTGCTGATATAGTTATGCTATGAAAGCCATGCTGGTTTAGACTACAGTGGATTAGCAATCCTGTACAAGGCTCCTCCATGCTATACATCTACTGGAACTACACCCACAGAACTACAGTCATCCATTTACCCTCTTTGCGGTTGGAGCCATATATTCCAAATGAGTCCATAATAGTTCAGAAAAACATTTGTATTTGGAAATTAGTCCATGCAAGCCTGGAAGTCTATTTCTCTCATTCTGAACAATGGTTTCTTTGCAAGGTGTTTCAGTAAAGCCAGCTTCACACCCTCTCAGAATAGTGGATGTTGGATCATCTGTATGTCTAGTGGCATTTAGCTTACGTTATGTATGATATGTTGTCACAATCTTTTCAATAAAAACATTTAAAAAAAGGTATTAGAGAAAATATATTGGATGATATATTAATTTATTTAGGGGAGCTAATTAATATTTTAGGCCTAGCTAGGTCCCGGAGTGCATGCTGACTTTGTGTAAAACAGTAAAATCAGGCATGATTCCATGAATTTATAATAAGTGCATGTGTCATCATTGTCAAGCCATGAAGATGTTTCTGTTGGTTTTATCATATGTGCAAATCATTGTGTAATCATGCATGGAGACAGTATGACACTCCTTATACAGACAAGGAGCAGAGGTTAAGAGTGTTTATGTAAAGGTCTTCTAACCAGGGACTAGTAGTTAAGTATGGTGTGTATACTTAGCTTGTATCGTTCTGGGATCTAAAATAAATGTACACAAGGTAGAGAGGTTAATTAGCATGTACTGGACCAACTAAAAGTTAACTTCTTGAAGCCAGGTTTTTCCACGGTTATCTACGCTGATAATAACACATTAACTTTTAATGATATTCAACAAATAACCTGGATTTGTTCAATGGCAATGAAAATGTTGCAACCTACATTGAAACCAAATGGGGAAAAAAATGCATTTAATCGAGTATGTCAGTCTCTCTATTGCCAGATATGTCAATTCTTGACGTTATCCTGAAATAGATCTTGTATCTTCTGTATGCCTTTATGCACCCACAACTTGAACCCCTTATCATATGTACCAGGAGTTAATAGAGCACCCCATGTACTGTAGGTTAGAACTGGGATAACACTGGTATCTCACCAATGCAGCCTGTGCTTCATCAGGGATTCTGGAATACATTTTCACTTGGGGATGATTTTTTAGCTAGGAGTGAAATTTGTGTTGAAATTATTAGGGGGGGGGGGGTCCGTGGGTATGGTCCCCTAGGAGAAAATTTTGATAAAAACTCAGTAAGTGCTCTTCCTCCTAAAATGCTACTCTCTAGTTTTGTATTGATTTATTTATTTATTTTTCTAAATGACTTTAAATTGCAGTTGCAGGCCATCAAAAGTAGGGGGTGCTTCAGCACTCACACTTCCGTCGCGTCTGTGCTTCATGCCATTTATTTTAACAAATGGATTGGTTGTGTTCCATTTCAGGAATTTTAAGGCATCATAAGGAGTAAATGCAAGTATCCAGAACTAGCCCTTTATCGGCACCCATCTCAATTTGGACTCATGGTAGGTGGGGTGGATTGGTAAACCAAAAGAAAGCTAACTTCAATTGGGCTACCCAGAAATTCCATAATAGGTTGGGCAACTTCAGCCATCCCCTGTCATATGGAATATAAAACAGTGTTAGGCAAAGTCTTTTCCAAAAGAAATTCCTATAGACTTTTTTCATGTTAGCAAAGAAAGGGAAGGAGGAGGTGAAAGAGGAATTGATTGAAACAGGTATAGACATTTTGTGAGGATGTTAATTTTTATAATATTTATCGGTCCAGTGAGGCATAGACACACGATATATATTGTTAACTAGGGCTATAACAGGTTCATAGTTAATGGGACTACTTTTTTCAGGTGGGGTGTAATGATGATACCTAGATATCTAAACCCTTTCAGTGAATTGATGAAAGGGTGCTATACTGTGAGGTATGACCTCTCCTTTTCATTTAGAAAAAAAATGGAGGACTTAGTCTTATTCATTTTATAACCTGAAAACTACCCAAATAAAGTTATCAACACAGTGAGAGTTGTTCTGAAAAAAAAACAAGAGTGTCATCAGTGTACAAAGCAATTTGGTGCAATTCCCTTGATATTGGGGTGAGTTCTGACAGCTATAGCTAAAGTTTCCAGGGCCATGACAAATAGTAATGTGGACAACCTATAGATTTAGAAATTAAATCATTAGTGACCACTTCTACAGTGGGTCTACAGTAGAGAATTTTAACACATCGACAGAATTTATTGCCACATCCAAACCTATTCAGCACATTAAACAAATAAGACGGCATTTTCAGCATCCAAAGATAAAATATAAGTATCTATTTCATGTATGAAATAGATACTTATATTACCCGTCTGATATTGTGGAAGGCTTGTCAATTTTTTACATCTCTGGTCAATACCAATAAGGATGTTGTTCTAATCTTAAGGTATTAGCAATTATCTTGACATCAGAGTTGAGGAGAGAAATAAGACTCACATTTAGTCAGAGGTCTAGATGGTTTGAGGATTAGAGTGATCAGGGCACATCTATGTGAAGTAGGATACAATCCAATTTGATATGACTCCATCTATTAGGGGTTCAATCAGTTTATCTTTAAAGGTTTATATATATCAATAGGTAGACCATCTGGACCTGCTGACTTTCATTTTGCCAGTGGCTTCTATTATTTCTCTTCTATCTAAGGGTAAATCAAGCTTTGCTTTGCCTTCCTCACCTAGAGGGAATGTTAAGATTTTCAAAAAAATCCTGCTCATAAAACCTTTGCTTAAGGCAGAATCAACTGTTTTCAGCCCTTGTTTTCAACCCTTGTTTTCAGAGCTTATTATACTGGGATGTAAGAGAGATCAATTCCTGGTCCAAATTAGCAGATATACTTTTGTCTGTATTGACATCTTGTTCCAATGTCTTAATTCTCCTATGTAATGAGTGCATTTCCAGTTTAAATGTATAGAATTTTGAGCTTGTTTAACTAATCACACACCCACGATTGTCCACACGTTGCTTGCTGGTTTAGGTAATTTGCACGGTTTTATTTAACCACAACTGTATTCACAACTGAAGCACTCAGGAATGTAACACTGCCTGAGTGCTCCAATATTAGCAGGATTAAAACAATAGATCCCACATTCTTTTTCCGCCAGCTTCCATGTTGGCTGGCGTCTCTCCCACGGGTCTGCCCCGAGCTCCTTTACTATGGGAGACAGGTGATTAATAAATTGCCCACACCTGTCCCCAATACTTTGACGAAGCCAACGTGTTGCTACAGTATGCGTTGCATCTTACTTCCCACTGTACAGGCAAGCAGCCAATATCATTGCGGTTTGCTAGTGCACAGCATTCTGTATGCTCATGCAGCCTATGCCTCTTCAAATGTATCGGCAGGGGTTGTGTTGGCAAGTAGGAACCTACACAACAAACTTACATTTACATTTCCACCGCAACATGGCCGTTCAGAGTAAACGTGCATCCCATTAATGTGTGTTGGTGCCGCAGTGGAAGGTGCTACACGGACAGTGACCTTGCGGTGCAAGTTTGCTGACCAGTGACAACATCCTGCGCATCCAATAGAATCAAAGGGGGGGAGGAGATAGCGGGTTGTAACAACATTGGAGGAGAAACTAATTGCAGTTGTTCCTACCCTGAAAATTTTGAATCAGTCACCATGAAAACTAAGCTCTTAAACAAGCCTAAACTCTCCAAGCTGCTCTCTCCCACTAAAACAATAGCTAGACCAAATGGATAAAAACTCTGCGTGCTCCTTAGCAACACAAAAGTGAGATATCTGGAAAGAACATAACTTTCTGGTTGTTGTATATCATGGTCTTCATTTCTGTGGCTGCCCTCATCACTCTTTCTTTGTCGCGAAAGTTTCAGGATGTTGGATGTTGTTCTTGGGCCCCTGCATGCACTGTGTTCTCTGGATAAGGATAGGTGAAGGAAAGGTGGACTGACCAAATATGTCTGGGAGACATTTCTCCCAAATCGATGCAACATCATTACCCTCAGCTTTTTCATTCACCAAGCAAACATCTTTTGTTCCGGTTCTCTAAATCATCTAGATCAGATGAAAGGATTTTTACCTTCTTCGAGTTTGAACCAGGGGCGTCAGCTGCACTGTTAAACATCCGGGGCTGAGCCCAGATTCTGCAGGACGTGGCTATATGGTGTGTGTGTGTGTGTGTGTGTGTGTGTGTGTGTCGGACTGTGACTGACTCTCGACACTGGGCCGTCAGGGTTGCCGTATGCGCAATGCACAAATTAATAGTACATATAGTAAAGCTGAACCTACTGTACGCGCAAGTGCATACCTAATCCGTTGTTTGGCCTGCATAAGTCTCCCCGAGAACTCGTTGATAACTGTCTTCATTTCTTGGACGGCAGACATGAAACCCTAAAATTTTGAAGACAAATCCCTCATGTTTTTAAGAATTTTCACCAGATCTCCATTTTCGCGCTTGTCACAAGCCTCTGCTTATCCCATCTGTCTCAGACGCAATTTTATCCCTAAAATTTGCTTGTCATTGTTAGAAGTTTTGTTGCGTGTTTCCACCTTCTTTTTTGTTGATCTTAGTAGTTTTGTTTAGCTTAGTAGTCGCTATTTCTTAGGATTAATTAACTAATATAACTAAGGTCAAAGACTATTTTTAAAGCCGAAAGAGCACAGAATTCTATGTGCGTTCATTTCGCTGCCATGTTGAGTCTTCCCATTTCATCACATCTTAAACTTCTCCTTTACCGTGCGGGCACTAGGACCTAGGGAAGGCTGCTGCTGCAATTAACAAAGGGGTGAGACCATACAGTCTATGGGTGAGTCTCTCTCTCTCTCTCTCTCTCTCTCTCTCTCTCTTTCTCTTTCTGTGCCTTTTGTTGGTGTTGGATGAATGGGAACAGATTGGACTTTAATATCTTTATTTGGAGAGAATTTAAGTAAGTCATAGTAGATCAGTGTCTAACACAAACCATTAAACAGGAATGATTTTAGCCAACCAAAAATAACCATATTATATTTGACTCTCGTTACTGAAAAGACGTTTTGTGGGCTCTAAAATAAATTCTAAGGGGGGAATGCCCAGACCCCCCTAGAAGAGGTTTAGCCGCCCAGCCATGAATATTAATTGACGTCACTGGTGCACATTTAATTACAATTAGTTCATTTAGTTCAGATAGGGGTAAGGCATCTTGCTCAAGGATGCTTACAGGTAGGCCAACTCTGGGGCTCGAGCCCACGACCTTCCTGCTGGGAGTCCAACACCTAGACTATCCTGCCCCCATGCAGGATAGTCTGGCACTTACCATTTTGAATTTCATATTTGAATTGTGGTCCAATGAAAAAGCAGGAATGTTTGGAATAGTTTCTGGAATAATTAATGGTTTCTGTTCTAAAAAATATTGTTTTTCATATCTTCTCAACAGACATAATGCATAATGTAGAGAAATGATGACATGTAAACCTTTGGAATGAAGTTTTCATTTTTACCAAAAGAAATTTTTTAATTATACTTTTAACTAGATACAATAGAGTTGCAGGGGAATACAGAGATGTGGTAAAGTGTCATTTGACCACAGATATGCTGTTATCAAAGACTCACTCACATATTCTGTTTGTTTGTTGGTTTCCATCGTTCTTCCCACAAATACACATTGCACATGAAGCCCAAAGACATTACATTTATCCATGACATAAAATATATAATATAATTCACCATTTCCTCCTAAATGTCTAATCCAGGGAGTTCCTGTAATGATTATTAATTTTTACTGATGCTTTTATCCAAAGCCACTTCATGATGCAAGAATCTCCTTTCATACTGCAGATTTAGCCTTGTTTTTACTGCTGCCAAATGACTGTACCTTTGATCAAGTGACACTACCAGTTAAATGTCCCACCATCAACGCTATGAGCCCAAAGCATACCCTTTTTGTTCTGCCAACAGACGCCCCACTCTGTTTTTGAAATCCTTTCCCTCCTTAATTGTATTATTGTTCCCTCAGAACCCAAACTTTCCTCCCCAGCTCACTATTTTGAAACACATCTGTTCATGCAAGTGTGGGTGGCTATAGAGGAAGGGGTAGAGAACGGTATAACAATATGAATACTGTAGGGGGAGGAGTAGAGTTGAGTGTTGATACAGGGGTGCTCAATGGAACATTTTCCAAACAAGAACATCTTAATCGCAATTCCCTGCAAGACCCCTGCCTGACCGACTCCCTTCCCCCCGGATCTCACTGCATATGGATCAAATCAGAATCATCCACTAATTGCCTATTTACTGGCCTTGAGAAAAACCCTAATGGACTTGATATTAAATCCCCCTCAGATATTTTAAGTGTGTTTTCGGAGTGCCTTGGCTAAAGAAAGGGCCTTGCCTTTTTACAAGAAGGCCAAGTTAAGCCTGTCAGTGTGTCAGAACAGGCGAGCCGAGCCCAGGCAGCTCTCACAAGGGATTATAGGAAGACAGAAGGAAGGGTTTGCGCGACGCAGGAGAGAGGGCTATGGTCTGATCAGTCGCCAATGAGTTCCAGATGGAGTCCTGGGTTCTCACAGATACAGACTAGCCCGGATCGCATGCCCTCTGTGAGGGGCTTACTACTTACTGGGGATTTATTGTATGTGGAAAGTTAACTAGCATAAATTTCACTGAAGTTGTTCTATCTTTGTGTACTACTTTATTAATAATAATAATCAATGCTTATTCTAGGTTGTGTTCAAATAAAGAGCCTAATGTAGGGTTGCTTAGTAACACTCTTTAAAGTAATGTAAAAGTGGTACATATATCTGAAATTGTCTACTCTCTGTATATTGTTTTGTGTTATCACAGTGTTCTTTCAAAAAATAACATTCTTCATGTAACCCGTCCATGCTTTTTATTTAACCTTAAATATGTTGAGGATTTGCAACTAGAGCATTTTTAGAATTTTAACTCGCACACCATAGATCATTGTTTCCTGCCTTGAAAGGGCACCCCACCTCGCTAGGTAAATGAGGAAATTATTTATTAGTGATGGCAATGGTAAAATAACTGTACAAAATAGGGTGGTGTTAATGCTGGTATTATTGATCTGGTCTATGAAAACGGCACTGTTACAGATATATTAATGGAGGCTAGTAGTTAGTTATTTATACTTCTGTCTGATGTAAAATACAATTGATACTGTCCAAGTTCATGTTTAAATGCTTACTCTATAGCGCCCTTGCCAAACATGACAGACAACAACTTGGTCTCGAAGACTTTATTTTGGTGACTAAGCCTCTGGAAAACACAATCCCACAGCTCCAGCTAATCATATCTAACGGCCCCCCAGTACAGTGTGTAATTGCCTTGAACAAGGATGCTTCCATAATAGCTGTGGTGAGAGGAGAGAGTGTCAGAGTTACGAATGTACTGTCTGGCAGCCCTCCAGTCTCAAGTCTAACCTCTAGCACTGGAGAGGGCAAAGCACTCTTCAATCTGTGACCAGTGGTTTGAACTGTTAAATTTCCACTATAAATACCATAAATGTAATGGCTTTACCGTTTCTTGAGTGTGTAATGTGTGTGTGTAAAGTGTGTAATGCTTTAAAATGCTTTTAAATACAAGCTATTAATTACATTGTAATTATCAGTAATATAAGCAGAAATAGTAATATAAGGCGGAAATTATAAACTATATGAAATTGATATGTAGTAATTACCCAGAAATATACCAGTAACATCTAGAGAATAAACCCACAGGCATCCTGGTGTTATTATCTAGCAAATAACTAGAAATTACCCAGTAATATACCAGTAACAGAGAATAATCGCTCTCATGCCTGTTTGTGTTACTGTAGTATTTTGGTCTCTCTTTTAGTTATTGTGTTTAGTTGTGTTTTTTTTGTGTGTGTGTTTGTGGAAAGTACTAGATTTGTGTTCTTCACAAATCTCATTTGTTTATTGGCACCGTGTTATTTAGCAACATTTCTAATATTTTACATCCTCTTAAATCAATTTAAATCTTCTAATTTCAAACTGCTATAAGAATGTGTAGTACCATTGAGGGCTGGAACAACCCTGCGCCACCCAGCAATGCTTTGTTATTTCAAGTTTTCTACGCTCTTGTTGACAATTCGGCATTGATTTTATGAATATAAAATTTGAACATGCTTGTAGTGCAATGGGGTTGCAGCCATCCCCGCAAATGTCCCTGCTCCTAAAACTTTTGCAGAAAAGCACAGCCAACTGGAATGTGCAGCTCGTAAAAGATGCTACTTACCACCGTGCTACAGTACAAATACCATAAAAAATTATCTGTAACTCACAGTGCTTAAAACATTTTAAAAATTAACTGCATTCTTGACCCCCCCCCCCCCCTTTTTTTACCTTGAATATGCAGCTACATTTATATTTTAGTCAATTAGCAGATTTTTTTTTGAATTTTCAGATAGATCAGTGTTACCCAGTGTTATTTAGTAATTTCACATGTTTTGCTTTATTATATCAGTTATTTCCAGAAATTACTATGTAACTGGCCCATACTTTAAAGTGTTACCAATTTATTTTCATAGACTTTTTAGGCTAGGCTACTGTCACCCTCACCCTGTTTAGCTACAGTTATCTTTAAGTATTGCTGACATGAACCAGGACCTAACCTTCTCAATAACTCATGATCTCCTGTGTGTGTGTGTGTGTGTGTGTGTGTGTGTGTGTGTGTGTGTGTGTGTGTGTGTGTGTGTGTGTGTGTGTGTGTGTGGTGGGAGAGAAGCCAGAACTTTGTTCTGATGCATTTTCCATCTTGCCCATTCCTGTCCTTTCAACAAATTATATCTTGTTTTTATGTTTGTTAATTACAGACATGACCAGAATGTACTGAATATTACACATGAATGAAATAAAAAATAGAAGAAGGTTGCCACGCCTGTCGACTGGAAGCCTGGTGAGAAGGTCATGGTCATCCCCTCTCTCTCTGATGCTGAAGCCACTGCAGAGTTCCCATAGGGTGTCACCTGCCAAGAGTTACCTTCACAGTACAGTAGGCATACTGTATAGAAGATCTATATAGCAATCTACAGTATATATGACGGGTACATTACTGTATGAGTGAATAGACTTTGACTGGCACTGTTCAAAGGTTATAGTTATTGAAAATCCTTAAATAATAATTTTTAGATTTTGCATTTAGCATTTGTTTTATTGTATGCTGTACAGTGCAGTAAAATCGATTCAATAATGGAGAACTTTCTATTGCACTATATGTTTATTTGTTTATGTTGTTTATATGTTCACTGTTATGCACCAGCAGACCAAAGCAAATTCCTTGTACGTGAAAACCTACTTGGCAATAAAACTGTTTCTGATTCTGATAACAAAGCGACAACACTTTTAAATCATTGGGTCCAAAGAGGATATGCTGTGTATTTGGAAGCTATCAAATTAAAGCTGCTAGGATTTGAGAGTTGCAAAGAGAGCTATCTGAAAAAGAACAAAAGAGAGCAAGATTTTGAAAATAAACAACCCAAAAACCCACCCCCTCCTCCTCTGCTCCTTCTCTCTGGAGCCTGTTCTGCCATTGCAAAGCGTCATTGAGCTGTTTGCGCACATTCATGTGATTGACAGGCAAGGTAGATTCACTGGACCAATCAGGGAAAAGAGGACCTGATCAGAAGGTCAGAATTCTTTCGAGCACCGGCAAAATCGACTTATATAGAGGCAGGGCCTATCAACCAGAGCAGATATCCTCACAGAGCATTTCACTCACTGATGGCTGACGGATGTCTATGTCTATGACAAGAAATTACACTAAATTTATAGCTTTACCTACAGCACCAACTTACATTTAATGGCAAAATTTCAAATCACAGTTTTATTATATTTTCAACCCCATTTGCGCTCTCCTCTTGGAGAGGATCTTACATTTAAATAAATGCTCACATTGAACAGCATAATATTTCTTTGTTTACATGCAAACACACATTGCTTGTAAAATGTAACATATTATTTTTAAAATACATTAGGAACCTATTGTGTACAGTATATTAACTGTATATACCAAGCATCAGACATTTTAATATTTCCTTATTTGAAACATATTGTATATTGGCATCAAACAGGACAGTTATTTCTACATTAGAATTTGTTTTAAGTTTAAATTGTATATTGTACCTCCTCCAAGGTCTTAAAACATTTAATGGTTCATTTTGTGAACTGAACAAATTTGCATTCCGGTTTTACCAAAAGTAAATTCTCAGGAAGGTTGAACCGTTGAACAGTTGATACAGTCCTGACCAAAATTATCTACAACAGAAATGTCAAATCAATTGCCCTCTTTGTAATTGTAAATAAAGTAAATAAAAAGAATTAGATGCATTGAAATGTTTTTTATTCAGATTTGCAAAAACGTCATATATTCAAAAATGTTATATGGTTTTCATTTACATCAAATAAAGGGATAATCCACCGTCTTCTTAGACCCCCCCCCTCCACACACACACACGCACACACACACATCCCGATCACAATTATTCTTAAAGCAACTTTTCGCTTTCCTGGCTGCACAGGCTGTTTTGCATTTGCTGCCTTGACTTTTTATTTGGGACAGTTTGTCATTTGGGACAGGGATTTCTATGCTCACCTTGGCTTAATAGCTGTTTTTAATCTCCCATCTGGTTTAGCTGAGAGCATTTTACAGCCCCCCTCAACTATGAATACTCAAGTGTTCAGTTTGGAGCCACAGTGAGACTTGTTAGCTTGCACCATGGTAGTATAGCAACACAATGTCTAGCATAGAATTAGCGCTTTATTCCTTTGCTGTGAAATGTATGAATGTGCTTTTTTGGTTGTCTTTGAGGCGAGCAATGTATTTGAATGAAGAACATTGTTTGGAGAACATTTCTTCAGAACATTTGGCTGTGGTTCTTTCTGAGTAACATACAAAAATATCATTGCATACAATTAATTTGATAATTTACATAATCCATACATTCACTTTTTGGTTACACTTTTATTTGTGTAGATTATTTTGGCACACTGGCACTATTAATATTTTACATGCACCTGTGTAACTAAAAGGGAGCTCAATCCCTCATATACACATCACATACAGTGTACAATGTGATAAAATATAAAGTTATTATTTCTTATTCCATCATAGTCTAATGTTATGTATTTTTAGTGCAATTTAGCGAGTCATATTGTTGTATTTCAAATTAATGTTTTTTAGGCAGCTAGAAATATACATTTTACTGCCAGAATTAATGAGTATGAAAAGATCATTTGAGCGTCAAAACTTTTTCATTCACAAGCCAAGTCAGTATATTAATAATGTTATTAACATACGATTAAAGATCAAATTCATGAGAAATAATCCACAATTTAAACTAGATCTGATTCATGGCTGAATATGACTAAATGATTATCCTACTGTATTATACTTTATATAATGTAAGTTTTGTAACGTTATGTGCTTCGTAATGTACAATTGTTATTATTAAATTCATGTGGCAGGCAAGCTTCAGCATTGGCATACCTTTAAACTCCTCGGATTAGATCTGGCTGTTCAATGGACACCAAACTCTAAAAACGGGTACACGTACCACTAGGGGTACTTAAAGTTACTACAGGAAATTACAATTTTTATAAAAATAACTACAGATATTTTTCATAATTTCTATATAAATATGCCTAAATAGAATGATGAAAGGCCGATCTCTATGTTTTCAATAATTGTAGTTCTTTCTTAACCTTTAAAATCTTCTCATGCTATCAATTCTTATATTTATGTTTTTTTGTTATACAATTTCTGGTCGGGTTACCTGGCTTGGAAAATAATTGAAAGGGGGTACAGAAAAAACATTTTGAGAATCAAACATTAACGTAGATAAAAGATTCCAATCATATTTTTTGGTCATTGAGCATAGATGTTTTTGATACCTGCCATTTTTTTAATATCCTCCTTGCTTTTTTTGTGCTTGCACAATCTGGCAGGAAAACGCCTTTATAGGCAGTAATCAGTTGGACAATTTAGCACAAGCGCTTTCTGCTGCGACCGGCACTAACTCTCAGTCCAGTGGGTCCCTGCGTTGCTCAGCCCCATCTGGTACTGATAAGACGGGTCCCGAATGGACATAGTGCTTTGTGCAGTGTAAGATGAGAAATCTCCGTGAGGCCGGAGTGGCGATCTTGTCTTCCGGTTATACAGGGGTGGGTATACTCCTCTGTCCCGTGACCCTGGAACAGGTGGCAAGGTTGAAGAGGAAGACTGTGATATGACGGGCAGACCTCTCTGGACTGTAGCTGAGTTGTACACCCCTAAATCAGCCTGGGGTCGTGGTGCCATGGATTGGGAGGGGTGTTGCATTATGGAGGTAACGGTGGCCGTGTTTGTGAAATGGGTTGTAAAGGGTTGGTACGCGACCCCCTCCACTGTCTGTACACTGTAGCGGGGGTACGGCTGCACTGATGCCCACATGTTGCAATTGAGCTGCTCCCCATCTCCTGTCCCAGATCCAGACTCTGTCTCCAAGCCACCATACATACAAGGCTCTCTGGAGGTTATAGCGTCAGCGCAATATGAATGAGAGAGTAGTGGAGACTCAAAAGTTGCAGAAGGTGAGCGGAAGTAATGCTCTTCTGGACCTGCGGCCGACGTCTCTAAATATGGCCGCTTACATCCCAGTTCCAGGTGTCGGCTGTTATCTGTGAAGACCAGGTTTAGAAACCGCAGTTTAGAAACAGTAATGAATATAGTTTCTTTCGCACAGATGACATGCTGGGAAAAACACACACCTCTGTGCTTGAAACAGTGATATAGAAGGCCAGGGTCTCTGCTCTGGGCAAAGTGGTTTGAACGAGGGTCTTGGGGGTCTGACACAGGGACTCCAGCCTCGTACTGATAAGAGGAAAGGACTGGAGGGTGGCCTGTCAGAACTCCTGTTCCCAGCTTCCCTGTCAGGTGGCTATGGGAAGAGATGAGTCGCTGGCGGACCATGTTCTTTGAAATAACAGGGTAGTCTTTCCTGTGCATCAAACCAAGCAACAAAAGGAAAAACAGATTTTGCTTGCCACAGTTTTGCACTAGTTAGCTAGCTAGGACCTTTAAAATACATTTCTGTGTGTATACTCTAAAAGGAAATTCTTAGTAAAACATATCTTGAACATTTACTAAGACCAGTTTATTAACATTCATATACTTGCTTGATATTGGTCTAGTAAACATACCCTTGTAATCTTGAAATGCGTAGATCTCCATCTTCACTACCTCGGAACCCTTTGGCAAATGGATTATTTTCTATCTTCAGCTGTGTGATCTAAGAAAACAATGTGTCCATCAAGCTTGATGTTGGTGTTACGCCATTAATACCACACAAGTAAGTAAGATATACACTTCAAGGGTTTTACTAAAGTTTAATATCACTTTAAAGGGACACTCCATGGTTTGTGTCTGGCTTTACCCTTGTAGTTGATCAGCGTTGCATTGCAGAGTGGCTTGCATCCCTCTCTACTTCTCCCCCTACAGCACTCATAGGCTCACATCTTATCTACCTTTACTTCTACTTTTTCACACCATTTCAAACATAAACAGCGAGCCAGGTAAAAAAAATATCGCTTCATGAGTCCATTGACTCCACAAATAAATCAATAGTCTATATTGAGGTGAAAATCTTTCTTACCTTATGGTTCTGGTAAGATGTTACAGAGATGAAGGCTGTCTCATGGAACACATGAGTGCAGTAGGCAGTGTTCTTGGAGCCAAAGGCATTGTTTTCATCTGCCTTTACTATGTGCAGCCTAGGCTGGTACTTGTGCATGGAGTTAAGGATTATCTGAAGAGAAGAAAATAACAACATGTATATTGTTGCTACTTCTGTTGCCAGGAACCTAAGCTACTTTATTTTAATACTCTTAGTTCATAGACCTTGTGTATGTGCAGGGCTTAATTTTTGGTGGAACAAGCCAGATCCGGGACCTCCATGATCGGATCCGGGATGTATTTTACTGGATCCCCCACTAACAGGCCCTCACTAGCTCACTCATAGTCTACGATCTGCGTTATCTCTTCTTAAACTGTTTTAAAATCTAAATATTTGTATACAAAGTACAAACATTTTTATTCCTCCCATACCAAAAATGCACATTTGATTTAATAATGTTCGCACTCTAGTCGACGTTTCACATCATGCGTGTACTGAATAGAAAAATGTCTAACAGTAAAAGACAGTCAAAGTCATTAGACTTTTTCATTCTATGAAAGCCAGACCCTAAAAGGTTTAGAGGGTGGGTAGCTGTTTCTTTGCAATACATGCACATTTTGCATTGAGAAACACTAGGAGTGCTTAATTCGGTCCATAGCAAATAGGCCTAGCAACTACGCTCATAGTGAATAGAGTTCTGTGCGTAATATAGCTTAGTAATTATGGCAGTGTGAAGAGGATCTGAGCTACTTTTTTATGCGTACCTGGACCTCCTCCCCCCAAATTACAAGCCTAATTCGTCACCGCTCAGTGTTCCGGGACCTCCTCATTTACAAATTAAGCACTGTGTAGGTGCCAAATGAGCTGTTCGACTTTGCTCAGCTTTTCCACGACTAGCGTTTTACTAATCTGCTAATATGCTAATGATCCCAGGATTGTGTTTTCTCTATCAATCACAGATTGTGCAGCTTGAAAATGAATGTGTTGCCTTTTTGTCTTCAGTAGAGTTTGTGAAAAAATGTTTAACGTGTAAACCTTTTTATATGATTATAATTGTAAACAGAAACAGAAAATAATTAACAATTGATACAAATATTGTAGTATTTTTTATCTCAAAGCCCCTGCACCCACACAGAAGTTATTAGGTTATGAGGCCGATTAGACCTTTTCTCCGGAATGTGTGGGTACAGACCCCACTTGATTGATATCTCAGTAGCTTATGTCAGATTTATTGCACCAGTTAATGTGGGACAACTGACACATTCTTTATGATTGGTTCCTCAGCAAATTTGCAACAGTCAGTTTTCAGTTATTTTGTGTTATTGTTAAGTTGTAACTGCATTTACAACTCACCACACCTCATCCCGTAACTGAACGACAGTAAGCATCACTGAGAGTAAAATTTAGCTTTATAAACACTATAATCGTCATTGATTGGTTAAAGGAAAGTGATGTGAAATGGGTGTAGCAGTACGTGTGGAGCGGACTCAATGGTCAGGTTGTTTGGGTGGAGGTGAGATAAGCTTACTGGCACCAGTCTGCTCAGTGCAGCCTAGCCGGCTGTGGTATGACAGTCTGGCAATGCTCAGTGAAGCATTAGCAGCAATACGGTCAGGTCATCACTAGCGCAGCTCTGTCAGGGGAGATTAGCATCAAGGTCTCCACCTCTCCACTGCTCCGCAAGACCACTATCAAATGTGGAAGAGCCTGCTCTCTCTAGAGGACTCCCAAAGAGAGGTCAAGGCTTAACAGGGCACAAGGTGCTAGGCTGAGGTTCAACACTGAATATCCCAGTGCTCACATGCCCCTGTCGTCAAGGCAAGCTAGAGACAGTGATAAGCTATAGGTTGATTCTTTTGTGACCTTTGTCTGGTTTGCTGTCTGGCTGGTGTGCATTGGTTACTGCTTCTGTAGATCACACAATCACACTGCATTGATCTGCCCCAGATCAACTAAATATTGGAACAATTTTTCAACAAAGAATTGGAGCAATTATTTCCCCCAATACAGTCGGGAGGTTTTTCATATAAATAAATGTTCATTTCACTATTATTTATTATTTAATAATAGTGAATAGTGATTTACTATTATCTGGATTTACTGCGTATGGTCAGCTGCGTACAGATTCTGTATGCACAACAAACAAATACTCAAATTGCACACTAATAGGATGTAGTATAGAAAATTCTGATTTAACCTGTCTCTTCATTATACACACAGCTGTGGACAATATTTGGTGGAATCTTTAAGTGGAATTGCGTGTCCTTTTGGCCACAAGGGGCACATGTAGGCTGATCTTATATGGGTCCTTGTTAACAGGCAGAGACTGCACTGGTCATGTTTATGTGTCCATGCAAAGGCATGTGAACTTTGCCTAACTATTCCTTGAATTCACGTTCACACACAACTTTGGTGGGGCTTTTGCTGAAAGTAGTTTATCCCTTTGTGTGAGAGGTGCTGTGAACCTTCTCAAGAATTCAGTGCTCCACAAAGGCAAAAGGGTTCTCAGTCTGGCCTCTAACTCAGTCCGGCCTCATTACTCGACCTTATCACTGGCCAGGCACTGGACTAGACATGACAACGGACCCCGCCACTGATCTGAGAGGATATGAACCTAATGAGCCCGCCCACTGATGCGATGGCTTCAGACAAGCTATCCCAGAGTCCCCCTGGGCAGTTCTGCCATGGTCACACGCTTCACCTCCCTTTAAATACTATCTCTCTCACACACACACACACACACACACACACACACACACACACACACACACACACACACACACACACACAC
>JAODLI010037367.1:0-18469 GCA_027575585.1 Percopsis omiscomaycus | reverse complement strand
ACTCTACCAGAAATGGGGGCCATCAGTTCTAGGCAACTAGCCGTACTGCGACATCTAGTAGTTGTAGTTCACACACCTTATAAAACGAGAATCTTCCCAAAAAAATAAAATAATTATTATTATTTTATTTTTTTAAATCGCTGTATCGATATTTTAGCACAGCCCTACTCTCAAGAGTGCTCTCAAAATGTTTCTATAACTGCAGGGTCAACCACAAGGGCCCTTCGGGACACAAGTTGAGGGGTGTACCTTTAAGATTACTGTATAAAGACAGACAGTATGTGGCACCTCTTTAAGTTGTTCTTTGCGCAATTTGTACTCTCTTTTCTGAGATTCCACAAAACTGGTGAGCTCTTTCTTCTGTTGAGTCTGAATGTGCTGTTGGAACTTCTTCTCATCATTGGTAAATGTTTTTGCCTGGCAACAGAGGGCAGTGCAAATCAGTGTCTATTAAATACAGAAAAACAGTGACATTTTGTAGACTGCAATAAAATACGAGCTACACAAGCGTACATCTTTCTCCATGGAGGCCTGGTGTTTCTTGACAAGCTTTTCCATCTCCTGGGCAAAACTGTTCCTCTGGTTCTCCAGTTCCTTGTCAAGGCGCAGCCTGTGCTCATCCATCTCAGCCTTGAGCTTGTTTTCCAAAGCCATGAGCTGCTTCTGGTGCTGCCTCCGCATGCGTTTGTAGCCTGACATCTGCTCCCGGAGCTCAGAGTCCTGCTCATGTTCCTTCATCTGGCGGGTCACCTACCAGAAACAACACACACATTAAGTCCAGGATGCTGTTTGTGTGAACATAAGACTGACTCAACGTTTTGAGCCCCATTTAAACTGATTAAGTATTACCACAGTTTGTGTGTATATATAATTTGTAAGTAATGTGTAAATTGCATTCAAACTGAATAAATAATCTCTGGATAAGTAATTTGCCACTGCATGCTTATGTTAATAAAAAAAGAATAATCCACAAGCAGCAAGCAACATTGGGTTGGTTAGGCTCACGGGTTTCCTGGCATGATGAAATACAAGAACACCCAGTGCATCAGGAAGGGAGAAACTTCACACCCACAATTGGTAAAAGATACAGGAAGGCTATTACATTACAGTGATTTCAATTCAAAACGGTACTACTGTTATGGAAGGACCTGAGTTGGGCAAATTACAGGAAGATAATTTGCTGCTGAGTTATTACTCTCTTGACTTGTAATGATTACAGATATGGCAGTTTCCAACTGGATTAAAATCATTAAATCACCTAATCTCCCTGAGTAATACTATATACGAACAGGACTTCAGTAACAGAATACAGAAATAAATAAGATGATTATGAAAGAGACACGCTTAACAATATGACAGCATGGCATCACTGCAACAGTAGGGCTTATCTTTATTGCATACAATATCTTAAGTAACCAGATACTGCATTTGTTTATCCTTTACCTCATCACCTCCAATTTTGTTTTTTTTACCATATGTACTGTCTACAATGCATAATACTGGCCTCCAATCACAATAAAATCCCCTGTTTAGGAGGAACTACTTTTAGCAAATTCACTCCCCCATTATGTTAGAGCATGAATCCGAGGCACATTGGCCTTGATTGACCACATGCAAACAGTGTGTGTTGTGACCAGATTTTTCTAAAATAATTTTAGACACACACATGTCACATAATAATTCATTTAACGTAAATGAATTAATACAATGTTGTGGTAAACGGCAAGAAGAAATTAACCGCTGCCGAGCCCTCACCAGAGACGCTGTCCGTATAGTAGCAAAGTGTTCACGGTTGCGTTTGGGCCGTGGCGTGTGCGCAGGAGGACACTGCGGCTCGGTAGGTCGCGTGTCAGGTTCAGCATCTTCTGGGTATGTCTCCTCCGCCTGAATAATACATACCAGCAAATCATTAATACATACCAGCAAATCATTAACACAACTCTAAAATGTAAATACCGTTGCATGTAAAAATGTGTTTATACAGAGATTAAACATAGTTTTTACAACCCCAATAGAGTCCCACAATTCCTTAAACTCACTGGTTGGAGGTGAATAATGGAGCTGTTGGACATGACGGTGTTGTCTCCTTCCATGTCAAGCTCGCTCTTGTCGTCCCCGGCATCTGTTAAACTGTTGACAGAGCTGCTTTGGGAGCTGGCGCTGATAGACATGCTAGGAATGGACTGGTTGCTCCCAACGCTATTCACCGTGCCCGTCCTGCCTGCAATGTGCTCGGGCTCCTGTAGAGCGGCATGCACCGGGTCAATAGAATGCAGAACGCGCATGCAAATTGTCAAGTAAACATTACAAACTGAAGGAAACAATCAGAGTCACGTGACAGACCTCCTCCTCATCTTGCGCCTCGGCTGTGGGGCCATTGTGGGCCTCCTGGAACAGGATCTTCTTCATTTTGCGATACTGCAGGTTGTCCAGCTCCCGCACTGCATCCTTAGTTCGCAAGATCAGGTCCATTATAACCGATTCTGGTCGCTCTCGCTGTACAAACGCATGCTGGAACAGAGCGCAGGAAACACTTCAACAAGGACTCAGGAAATCTAAAGAATCTAAAGTCCTTTTTAAAAAGGGTTTAAATATGTGTTCTTTGGAAAGATACGTCGAAAGTAGCTACTTCATTCTTACCTTAAGAAGCTCCTCTGAGTTGGGTCTGTCCTGGGGAAGTTTCTGAAGGCAAGAATCTACAAAGTTTCGGAAATACTCTGTCCTAAATTGGTGATGAAAATGGAGATGAAATAGAAAATGCATGATGATTGTTATAATATAACCACTTTATTACAGTATTGGAAAAGTCCACTCAATGTATTGAAGTCCAGTCAACGTATACAACTCACCACTCGCTAGACTGCAGCGCAGGGCTCTCATTCTGTGCTATATGGTATAAGGCACTCATCGCATTCATATTGAACAATGGAGGCTTCCTCTCAGCTACAAACACAAGTGAAAGTTTAAAAAGTTCATACCCATCATTTAAAAAGATTTAATAGAACAGCAAAAATACACATTACTGGCTAAATCTAGAGGACAAATACAATTTTGTTCCTAGCGATTTATAAAATGCCAAAGCAGATACTGTAAGTAGGGAAATAGCATTTAAGAATAAGGACAAAATACTCAATGTAAGACTGACCTTACCTAATTCAATACAGGTTATTCCCAAAGACCAAATGTCCACTTTTCCATCATATTGACCTTCATCCATGGCCAGGATCACCTCTGGAGCCATCCTAAAAATAAATTGTACGATAAGGAAATTTATTTTGGAAGAAGAGGCTAGAACAAAGTATATATATTTTTTTAGATATAAATGCTTAGTATACCAATATGGCGTTCCCACAAAGGAGTTGGCGGGTGAGGCAATGGAAGCAGAACCAAAATCGGCAAGTTTCACCTGCCCTGGCTCTGTCAGTAAGACGTTCCCTGCCTTAATATCTCTATCAAACACACAGGAGGACAGATACGAGCTCCATTATCATCCAACAAGGGCATATACATTTGCTATCCATCATACTTCTGACAAGTAGCACACTCACCGGTGAATCATGTTGTGGGAGTGAAGATAAGCCAAACCCTGTAGAGCACCATGGGTAATAGCCGCGATTTCTATTTCTTGTAGCGGTTTCTTGTGAACTGGAGGAGAGGAATTAGTCATGGGAACATTAGGAATCACGTCACAATGATAAAAATAATCTTTAAACTCATCTACTAGTAAAACAAAAATGCCAACTCACCTTCCAACAGGTCTGAAGCAGATCCCAGACAATACTCCATTACCAGCTAAAAGGAACGGAGTAGAGGTTACACGAGAATGTGCTTTGATCCCCCAATGCCTTACATTGTAGTCACATTAGGCCCTTTTCCTCTACATTGCAACGCCAGCCCAGCACGACTCGAACAGGGCTACCAGCTTGAAGGTGTTGTCATTAACTGATTTTCTTGTCTGTCCGCCCCGCTGGTGTTGTTGTGGTCAACAACGTTCTTGTACTGTACGTCTAGGCGTACTGTTGTCGGAGCTTTTTCAATTTGATCTCCGCACAGCACGAACTCAGGATGCCCATCTCCTCCAGCTTGCTTGCAATGTCACGGTCACAAACAACTTGTCTATGTGCGGGCTCTTTTACATGAACGATAGGAGCCGGCTCCTTTCTGAGAGCAGATTTCTTTATGTCCTTTCTTTCTTTTCTTTTTTTTTTGTTATTAATACAAGAAAATAATATTATACATCCGTCGGGACTGTGTGCGGGCTGTCGGAATGTGTTGGAATCACTGTTAAGCTTCCATACATGCTACATGCGCACTCATGGTATCAGTAGAAAGTTTAGAACCTCTAATTTTGTTCTATATCGGACACAAAAGCCAATTCCAAGTTATTGAATTAATATTCCTCCTTAAATTATACATGCGAACAAAAATATTGCTCAAAAATGGATGATTATGGGCATTTATTTGTGGCAATCAAAGATCACTGATATAGACAAACTAAGTTATGTCAAATGAACGGCAAGACGATTAATGTTTTATGCCAAACATAATGTAATATAATGGTATTCTGGAAATTATAGTTTTGTATAATTACACTGAATGATAATATTGAATAATAACTAAGTGATATACGTGCACACATGCCAATCATAGGCCAAAATATTTCTAAATTTGGCTGAATTATAAAGGCCAGAAGTGGTAGGCCTACTAAACGAAGGGCCGTTTGGGAGCCGAAAGAGCCAGCTGAG
This sequence comes from Percopsis omiscomaycus, assembly GCA_027575585.1. Lineage (NCBI taxonomy): Eukaryota > Metazoa > Chordata > Actinopteri > Percopsiformes > Percopsidae > Percopsis > Percopsis omiscomaycus. The sequence goes on along the minus strand of JAODLI010037367.1, from coordinate 13,724 downwards.
CTCATCGCAACCCGCTAGGAGGCGGGTCCGGCCCACTTTGGCCTGACTCCGGAGAAGGTCCACCTTGGGCGTGGCCAAAAGCGCCAGTGGAAAAGCCCCCAATAGTGGTGTGGCGTGTCAGCCCCCAGGGCAGTGATGTTGTGGGTCTTACCCAGGCGGTGTGCTCTCGCAGAAAACATCCTTTGTACTCTATGCTGTTCGGGTGTTGTATTCTCTGTAGGAATCTGACCTCCTTGATTATGTCCTGCCATTTCTGAGGATTGTGAATTAAAAAGACGATGACACAAAGAATTATAATTATTACTTATTTTTTCTTCCTTATAGTATAAACATGTTGTGTTTGCACTTGATGCATTTGTACCACGGTTGAAATAATAAAACACGATGAGTCATACCTCACTGGATTGCTTCCCACTATAGGACATCTTCTTTATGGCCACCACCTCATTTGTCCGCACATCCCGTGCCTAAATAGCAAGCACACCCAGAATGAATGTGATTCATCCCCAGCCCTGTGACCAACTAAGTTACACTGAAGAATGTGGCCATTTCTGGGGAAACGGAACAAAGAACTGAACATTGTTCCCTAAATATTGTGTTTATTCTTCTCCCAAGCGCTACAATTAATTTTGTTTATCCTTTTAAAAACCGCATGTTGATTAGGAAGGGCATTACTGACGTTCAGTCAGAAACATGTCATCCAAATTAGACTGTTTTTAGACTTGGAAAACATGTCAGTCCGAGAGTATACAAACCCAGGGCAGTTTGTGTTTGTGGCAGTGACATGCAGCATTGTTATTAGGATGCCATAGTTCTGTTTAACTGATAAGAATCTGCTATTGTGGTATTAATTAACATAAAAAGCCTATCTTTGAGTTTAAAAATATATTTTACATTTCCAGCCAAGAAAAGCCAGCGCATGCTTAATAATCATGATTTAACTTGAATTATATTGTTTTTTTTTTATTAACAGACAATACGATTATAAAAGTTGTCTCACAACAAAGACAAATCCAAACCAATCCTTTTGCAACTAATAAGCTTTGCCACTTGCAAAGCTTATCACTCACCTAAAGTCCAGTAGGAAATGTTGTCAGCAGTATCATGTTCACAAGATAACCTATCATCCACCGAGCTGCAGCAATAGACTGTATATTTTAATATATACTCACAAAATAGACAGCGCCAAAGCTGCCATGTCCAATCTCTCGCAGATCCGTGAAGAGCTTTTCGGGGTCCTCCTTAAAGAACAGATCTGCAATTTCGGGGTCTTTTAGACTCCCCGCCCGGTTGGAGTTGGGCATATTGAGGGAGGGGGAGGGGGGCAATGCCGCTGCCGCCAGGAACTATCTGGATCTGCGACAGCGACGTGACAGCCCCCACCGATGGCTCATCTGCAGGATAGTGGCCTCATACGTGTTCAATCCTAAGGGAAGAAAAGATCAGACGATGTACAGGGGCAAAGAAACAATAACATAATACAGGTGGTAAAGATATGCCAAAACATAAATGAATAGCCAAGTTATTATCCACTCATTAACAAACCAATGCAAACTGTTGATATCTAATTTGACATCCAAAGATGCTTCATTTCACAAAAACTTCTTTAATTATTATTATAAACTCAATAACACCAGTAACCCAATAAGACAGACATCTAAAATAGGTTTGACTATGTTTTGGTTGAGGTGAAGCTGCGTTTGCATTCTGTCATTTGTCAGTTATAGACTTATTGACTCATGATCTCATTTTATTTCAGTTCAATTTCATGGTTGTAAATAATTGTTATCGATTGTATAGTGTAAATAGTGTGTTAATACTTTTATAATACTGCATCTGTTCTTTAATACTCCTTGTGCTGCTATGTCGACCGAAACTTCCCCTACGGGGGATTAATAAAGTCATATCTTAACTTATCTTATCTTAGACAAACCACATGGGTAAACCTCATTCTCTCAACTCATAGCCCCCAATGTCCAGATGTTTCACAGCAGAGCCTGATACCCAAGGCTGGGCATGACAGAAACATGACAGTGATGAGGTTAGGTGGAGTGTGAAGGCCGGCCAGTTATATATCCTGGTCCTTTTTAATGAGAGTTGAGGTAGATTGCAAAACAAATATACCTTCTGCCTCCATTGCAACAAGATTAAGAGTAAGAAAAGTGTAAGAAAATCAGTAGGATGTGTGCTAACAACACCCTCTCCCTCACAGCCTGGCCGGTATGCGGACAGATGTATGGAGGCAGCTGTCAATCTCCTGCTCAAACATAACCACTCACTGACTGACAGTGAGGTGACAAGAGTTTAACAGAGACGGGGCATTCCAGCGATATGATAGGTCTACTTGTTTAACCGGTATGAGCATGGTAAACAAATGGCATGACACACTCCTAAAAAGAAATGCATGCCAGTGTGGCAATTACATTTAACCGAAAAATAAAATGGCCTAAATAAATCAGGCAGCTTATTACAACATCAAGACCATACATACAAGTTAAAACATTTTCCTCTAGATTACCATTAACTTGGGCATCTTAGTGTAACTGAGATATTACTGAACAAAGATTAGCAGCCCATGCAACTCAGATGATCAGCTGCAAACAGATACAGAGTCACAAGACTTCCCCTCTCCCAGCCTGGGAGGAACCAGCAGCCCCCAGTCCCAGCACACATCTTTTGTCTGCTGGAACAGGGGGCTGCTACACTGGACAACTCACTAGTCCACACGGATAGAGCCACAGCCCAGAAATAAAGACTCATTAACATTTGAGACTGTGGGTCTTTATTGCAATTGTTCGTCACTACATTGTTGTCCATGAATGAGCGTCGTTGTTGTTCTATCCCATGATGACATTTGTAACTGAAAGCACGTGAGTGTGAAAGTGAGTGATAACTGACACCTTCATGAAACACTATGGCGTGTCTATCACACACACATGCACTCGCAAGAATGTAGTCAGACAGGACAACAAAGCTGGAGGGCTGACATTCCAAATGTATTCTCATCCTGTATGCATTTCCTGTTAGCACAGCTATAGGAAGACAGGTTTGGAGCCTGAGGACCAATTAAGCTAGTGATTATCTATGTAGAAATGGCAGCCATGGAACATTTCGTATATGCTCTCATTTGTGTAAATCACAACAGCATTCAAGATTTGCAAAGACTGGCTTAAAATATTACTTTGGGACAATGCTTGGATATGAAATGCACAATTACCAATTATGCAGTGTAGTGTAGTCAAGTGGCTCATAAACCAGCCCTAATCTTTTCTATACTTAAGTAATGTTCCTTATGTAACAGAATCCCATGACCAAATTAAATGGGTTCTTTAGTCTTTTCCACTTAATATTATAAAAATCACTACTAAAGTTTACTACTGAACCATCCCATGTTGTGTCAGTGAAACTTTTAATCCATTTGCAACCCATTAAAAAACAACCAACCAATAAAAAAAATCCTAGCCAATCTACAGTATGTTGTACTATGCGTTAAAACACTACCGTAACAAAATAAATTTCAATCGAAGCGATCTTAGTAGTATTAAGTTAAATCACCCTTCACAAGTTTTGTCACCGTTTATAGTGTTAGCCAGACTGATCGACTTCTGGGGCAAATAAATGGACCAGCCTTGGGTATTTATTATTCAAGTCAGTGTAGTATCTACAAGTTCACAACACGTTATCACTCAACCAGGCACTTGATAGAAACTATTGAAGACACCAGCTTCCAAAAGTGTGACAACTGTCTTGAAAGAAAGTGAATTAGCCAAGTGTGAAGCGTAAACCACAACAATCTATCGCACACACACCAAAAGCTCAACTAGCTAGCGATACTATGGTGAACCAGCAAAGTTGTAGCTAGCTAACGTTACATGTCAAACGACAATATGACAAGTTTGAAGTGGGACTAGTGTCTAGAAATGTATCTACGACCGGTTTGTAAAGTCGGTAGAGAAGTATAAGTAAGTGGTTAAACTGTTAACAGACCGTAAGTGGGTTGTGTTATACAATTACAAGATATGTTAGCTAGTTGTTAGCCAGTTAGCTTAAACTCACCCTTCTCTGACAGGCCAGGTTTCTGCGAAGCAGAGAATGTCGTGTGATTCAGACTATGTGCAATAACAAAATACGCGCCCTCTATATAATCCAATGCAATAGTTCTGTATACTAAATTATCATGGTTCCCAGTGTTGTCATTCGGTTAATTGGTATAGATTTTCAAATTATTCCAGGTTAAAATCCCCACCCTTGAACTAACGGGGGTGCCAAAATCCTCGGCTCCCTGCTCCAAAGATGGCTGCCGTTAGTTCCACCGCCTCCCTTCGTGAAAATACGTGGGTTAATGTAAGGGAAGTTTAAACACTCCCAAACACCACTAAAAACGAAGTCAATCTCGCAAGTAAATCGAAATGGTCCAAGTGTTCCCTATATAGGAGCGCCAATGATCTTATTATTCCACTGTTTATGTTGTTGCTACTCTGATTTGTATGCCGTCTTTCCTCGTCAGGCAGCAAACGGCAGTTCCGCCCTAGCCTGTCGCAGTAAACTTACTCTGACCCAAAAACCTAGAGGCGGGGACATTAAACCTATCCTAGGCACACCACATCACAGGTTAAACACAGGTAGGCTATCCATAGTTATATAGAGATACATTAATTAAGCTACTGATCATATTATCTATCTATATATCTAATAATAATATTAATAATAGTAAAGTAAACGGAAGTTTATTGGTTAAATAATTGGTTTAATTACACCTCACAGCTCTTGATTGCGATTGTGTAACAGTTACACCTTAGAATGCAAGTTTTTGTGCTAAGTCTACTCAGAGCTTACTTTTCACACATTGACTGCGTTCAGGACGGGGTAACGTTTAACTTACGTTCAATTAACTGAAACGGCAGTGGACTGAACGACCGGTTACAAAACAGGGAGGAGTTGAGTTGGTGGTGTTCTCAAACTCCATAAAGAATACGCAACTACGCATATACCCACCACAGAAGTATAAACATTGTTTGACAAGTTGTGCATATATAAAACAGCTTGAATTTTGTATTTATGTATAAAGTAGCGTTTTCACTCGCCACCCCCATGGAACGCAGCAAACGTCTTTGAAAGTTGTTCAAGAACGTTGCAAACGTTTTCGAGGAAACGTATAGTTTAGTTAAAAAAATAAAAAGTTCACTGAACGTAGCAAACGTCCCGTCTACTGAACGCACCCATAATAATCAAGTCACCTGTCCAGAACAAAACCGGAGGTAACGAAGATTAACCTTCAAAGTTAAAGTTTAGGCGGCCACGCTCCAAATTCCATGCCAGTTAGTGATGGTAATGTACATGATAGCTGGTTTGCCAAAAGACAATCAAGACTTCAAGACAAAGAATGTAAAATGTAAGGATTGTTTACAAAATGCATAGAATAACTACTGGAAACAAGCCCAGATTAATCACAGGGTAAAGTGTGGGAGTGACCACCACATTTATAAAAAATTAAATGTAAAACTTGCCCAAAGTTTGCCCAAAATAACTGAGCCAGTAAGAGTCCCCAGGGCCAGAAGCATGGAGCCCCACATATTAGGCCTGATGGAATTTGGTACCTCCATGTTCATTGTAAGAGACATTAGGAGGTTTACTCATTTGCAGCCTTATTGTGGGAAGTGGGGTGATAGAAATTACAAACAGATCCTTTTAACTTTATTCAAAAGGATTTATAGTGAGTACTACAATTACTAAGGAGCAGGTGTTAGGCATCTGGCTTGCTTACAGCAGGGCCCGTGCCAGGGCTTAAACCCATGACTTTCAGATGGGAGTCAGCCACAATTTTAATTATAAACCACTGGCCCAGCCTGTACTACATCCTTGTTACCAATCTTTCTATTTCTATCCTCATATTGAAAGAAAAAAATGTATCCTATATCTATTGTTATGCAAAGTAAGGTTTTCAATTCTAGCCTAAACTGAAGTAGCATTTTATTCTGAAGGTTAATCCTAAAAAATTAAATTACTTATTCCGGCTAACTTGACGCAATTACGTATGCGGAAGTACGCAGGGAGTGTTCTCCAGTCCACATGGTGAAAATGGCTGCTGGTGGAGAGACACAGCAGGGCCATAGACCCGGTGCGTATAAACAAAAAAACAAAGGTCATAAACATGGAAAGCATCGGACGAAAGGCGAAATTGAGAGGGAAAACAAAGGTAATCCTCGATGGCAATTTATGGCCGCTGACACTGACTGACTGCTTTGGATGTTTTATCGGTTTTAATGGTACTACCTACGTAACTACCAACACACGTGTACTAACAGTTACTTCCAATCATAAAGTTGGTATGTGTTGCGTAACTTTCATGCATGGTTAGTATTTAGCTACACTTAATTCTGAAAACAACTGTTATTTCAAATATGCATGCATGATAGTTCAAGCCATTTCATTACTGTTTCTGGTGCAAATTAAAGTGTTTACAAGGGTATACTGTCCTTTTAACTTCTATTACTAAATTGATACAGTTCTACCTCATCCAGACTGGTCCTAACCTGAGATGAGAATGGCTGGGCTATTTATTTCAGATAGCATTAACCCCCTTTTGGGGGCAGATATGAGAAAAGGACCCTTAAGAGGGCACAGTCAGTCCTGGCCGACCCAAGTCACCCCCTGAACAGCTGCTTTACGTTATTACCGTCTGGCCGTAGATTCTGCCTACCTAAATGCAGGAAAAACAGACATAAAAACTCTTTTGTCCCTGCTGCTATAGGCTTTTTTAATAATTCAATGTGAGATGTGGAACCTTTTATGTAGTAGGTATTTTGTCTCTAGCTGATGGTGAATGTTGGTTGTGATTGCTTTGTTTGTGTATGTATTGTTTATGTTGCATCCTGCTGTTGCACAACGAATTGCCCCTCAGGGATAATAAAGATAACTTGAACTTTTTTTTTGACGATGAATGCAATTTGCACCATTCGAATATAAAGTGTGAAGAACATCCACCAACGTTGTGCCGTTAGCAAATTCGTTGACTGTAGGCAGTTCTACATTTGTATTTACATGTTTAGAGACACCTCCCTTTGGACCTCACGTGCTATATTATGTAAGTTTGTATGGTGGCCTGTCTCGCAGGTAGAGTGTCGGTGACGGCCCTTACCAAAAAACATAGGAGAGAGCAAAAGAGGATGGACAGAAGACACAAATCCAACCAGCTCCGCAAGAACAAGAAGGAGATGGTAGCTGTTTTCGTTCAACACACAACCACCGCTCTTATTGTATCTCACTGAGCGACGCTGAGCAGAGTGTCTCGTCCCTTCAGGTCCTGACGGAGAAGAGGCGCCTGGGCAGCCGGGATGGTCCGCCTCATCTGGTGGCTGTGGTGGCCCTCCACGACAGGGTGGATGCTGCCGCTGTCACCAGGCTGCTGCGGGAGGAAGGCGCAGGTGGTGTGGTGCGTCAGGAGCAGTGCATCAATGGCATTAGAGACAGCTTTGGTCTGATTCTGCCTCGCTTCAAACAAAGGTTCACCTTTCTACGCCCTGACACAGGTAAAAAAAAACAAAAAAACATTCGTATCAGTTTTTGTGCATCACTGGAACTGGACTTCAGCTTAAACGTCACGAGTCAAAAAGGCCGAGAAGCACTTGATTGCATTGCAACAGGGGATCACTTCATTTAGAAACGAGAACTAGCATAACGCCTAAATGCATGCATTTCTGCAACTTCCTTCACAAACAACTAAATTAGCTATGTGGCTGTCGGGAGTGCGCAGCTTTGTTTCAGATCAAAGACCTGGCTGTTTTTAATTGAGCATTGGTAGCCAATCGGTGTAAGCGTCAGCTGCCACCTCCCAACCTATGTTTCTTTTCTTTTTTTATATTGTACTTGTCTGGTGTCTCCATCCTAATCTTGTTTTGCCCTCTCGTTTTACAGCTGACCTGTGTTCCTTGCTGGATGTGGCAAAAATCGCAGACAGTCTGGTGTTTGTGCTCGACTCTGCAGAAGGCTGGGACAGCTATGGAGAGTACTGTCTGTCCTGTATCTTTGCCCAGGGCCTGCCCAGCCATGGTCAGTATGAGCATACTTTCCAATGTTACTTCAGACTTTTCCGTATGCAATGGGTAGCCAATGATGGATATGTAAAATACATTCAATCCTTTCCTAACTTCTTTCTATCTCTTTCAATTGCTTTGCTCCGCTGTAGCGCTGGTTTGCCAAGGTGTGTCAGACCTAGCAGCGAAGAAGAAAGTTGAGTCGAGGCGAGTTCTGTCAAAGATCACGGAAGTGCGGTTCCCCGACGCCCGTCTCTTCCACCTGGACTCGGAGCAGGATGCCACCCTGCTTCTCAGACACCTGAGCACGCAGAGACAGAGGAAGCTGGGCTTTCGTTCCAGACGCTCCCATCTAATAGCTCAGCATGTCGCCTACCTCCCGACCAGCTCAGAGGCACCCACTGGCCTAGGGACCCTCTGTGTCTCTGGCTATGTCCGAGGCTGCCCCCTACAGGTCAACAGACTAGTGCACATCAGTGGACACGGAGACTTTCAGATCAGTCAGATTGACGCCCCAATAGACCCCCTTCCTCTGAACCTGTCAACGCCCAGACCAGCAAAGCCTGGCAAGGGTGGAGATGTTGACATGCTGGTGGGTATTAGGATTGAAAGAAAGTTTTTTTATTTTTATTTATTTATTTTTAATCAATCAATTTTCAATTTATATGCTGAATAATAGTTTTTCTTCCCCCACCGGTTATACACTACAACAGTATGTGGACACCACAACACCACACCCGTATGTGCTTGTTGAACATATCATTTGAAACCCATGGATATTTATATAGAATTGGTCCTTCCTTTTCTGCTATAACAGCCTCTACCTTTGTGGAAAACCTTTCCACTATATTGTGGAACATGGCTGCGGGGATTTGCTTCCATTCAGACACCATCAGAGCATCAGTCAGGCACTGATGTTGGGTGATGGGGCCTGGCTTGCAGTCGGCATTCCAGTTCATCCCAAAGGGGTTTGATGGGGTTCAGGCCTGTCAAGTAAACGATTTCTTTATGGACCTCACAGAAAGGGGTCCTATCCACTGTTACCACAAAGTTGGAAGCACACAATTCTCTAGAATAACATTGTGTGCTGTAGCATTATGATTTCCCTTTACTTGAATTAAGGGGCCTAGCCCAAAACATGAAATCCTGCCAGATAGTGAAGTGCAGGGATGAAACGGTTACCGGTTTCACAATAAACCCGACGCTTAGTATTACCGTTATAAATTTCAATTATCATTAAAACAGTGTTTGATTACCACACTGAAAAACGTACGTTAAATACTGTCCGGGATCAACCAAAGTTAGCAACAGTCTTCCAGACGCAGACGCAGGGTTTGTTTGTTTTGGGTCAATGAAAACATGGCTTAAGGCGCTTCAGAGATTTTTCAGGGAAACTTACTCACCCTGTCTGCAGAACATGCAGAAAGAAAATCAGTGTGAAATGGGGGCAACACTTAGAATCTTATTAATCATCTTTGTGACCACCACCCAATACTTTTATAGCGGCTGCATACATTTGATGGTTTTTATATATTTAAATAAGGTATTGGCTATGTTATGTTTATGCAAACAAAAAGCACATGGCGCTGCTAATTTCATTTGTTTTTTTAATATAAGACTTGGTGAAATGTTTTGTGTGTGTGTATTAGTACTTGCTGAACATTTTTAACACATTTTAACCACAAATACTATATTTTAAATATACTATACTATAATACTGATAGCCGTGATCATTTTGGTCCCTATAATCGTCATGAAAATTTCAGACGATTTCATCTCTAGTGAAGCATGACTCATCACTTGGCATCGTGCATGGTGATCTAAGGCTCGTGTGTTGCTGCTGCCTGACTGCCTTTAATATTCCTTCCCCCCCCCCCCCCCTGGAATCCATGTGTGCCGCAGGATGGGGTTGCAGAAGAGGCTCCTGTCCGGGTGCTGATGAAGGCTGATCCGGCTCAGAGAGAGGGTCTACAAGCTGAGGCCGACGTGGACCCCATGGCTGGAGAGCAGACCTGGCCCACCGACTCAGAGCTGCTGGAAGCTGAAGGTAGGGTCGCTACGACAATAAAGAGAGCAGCCTTTCATATAGTGGGTAAAGATGTTACTCCCTTAGCTTCTACATAATTAGAAAGTTGTATTAAATCCTTTTCACACACACAAGGGTTATTTTGAACATGTTAGAACTATTCTCTACATATTTGCTACGTGACCTCTAAAGAACCAATCATAAAGATGATGCCCGTTGTCAAACCCTAACAGATGCAACAAAACTAACCGAATAGTCAGGTGTCAATTAAATGTGTGTACCCTTCTTTATTTGAAGGTGTTGCTAATTAGATAAATGAAAGGGTATAGAAATTAGGCCTATGACACATTGTTGGGACAAAATGGCCCAACAATTTAAGTAAACTTAAATGGCAGGCAAGTTCTTATATTATCCACAATACAAGCGAACATGTAACTATAAACCCTCCCTGCATTCTTCATGCTGTTTAGAGGCCAGAAAGAAGAGGCGTGTGATGAAGGTTCCTAAGGGGACATCAGACTACCAAGCAGCATGGATTGTAGAGGATGGTGATGACAATCTTGAGGATGATGAAGAAAGCTGTGATGATGATGACGATGGCATGCTTGACGAGGCCATGGGCGAAGAAGACGAAGAGACTGAATCGCAGGTGTGCACGGAAAACAGAAACCCTGAAACTGGCTATACCAGTTATATGATATGGATATACCATACCAATGATAAAAGTATCTCTCTTTTTTTTTATATAAAGCCTTTCAAGATGTGGTGTATACAAGCATAATAGCTTGAGCATAATTAGTTGAATTTCTTGAAATTAATTGATATTCCTTGGTTTATGGAAACTACATTTATTAATGCACCACCATTCTATTTGAATGCAAATCCAAGCCACTCAATGGGACAAATGGACACTGCCATGTTCACGGGGGACCTCTTCTTGAGGCCATAAATACAGTACTCTGTTTCCTTGTATATCCGCTGCATGCTGTCAATACAAGTGGGACACATACCAGACAGGGCAATCCTGAGGTGAAGGAAAGACTGTAGGCAGGGGACAGTGAGGAAATGCTTAGTAATTGGTGGTGAGGGGTAAGGAATGGCCTGCCGGTGCTTCTGGAGCCGGAACAGTGCATACGTGACCCACGGTTGGAGCACATCATAACTTGGAGGCGCTGTTTGTTTTCCCTGTGTCTGTCTCTTGTGTGTAGTGCCAGGCTGGTCCCCACAACAATAGTGTTGTTGAGCAGGAGTCCCGAGAGAAACCTCCTGTCTTCCTGTTCTGTGAACAGAACTTCCTGTCTGGACTTAGGGGAGGCGGATGATGATTTATTTATTTCCAGCTCTGCTTGGAACAAGGGAGAGCATGTTTTGGGAGTCCAAAGGGATCTATAATTGTTATTAGCATGTGTTTGATGTCTCAGCCGGCAGACACTTGTTGACGTAAACGAATGGTGGCAATGGTCATTTAAATGATAATGAGGTTTATTATCAATGCAGAGGCTGTAATGCCTCGACACATGCTACGGCAGAACAATGCTGCCTGCTTTGATTCTACACAATATTATACAGTTAACAATGGCAGGGAAATGATTTAGAAATATTATGAATACACGAGCCTGGTGTAGTTTCTAGGCTTTCAAGGAAACCCACCCTTTATTTATTTTTTACGAAAGATGCATATCAGGCTTTGCTCCAGATATTTTAATGAATTTTTGCAGCTTATTTAAAAAGAAAAAGATTTCATTAATTTTATTAGCATTTATCTTGCACCACCCCTAATTGATGTGTTTATGCTGGAATTCCGCCCTATTTAGTTTTTCATCTTCGATATCTTCAATATTCGCTGTGGAGGCAGACTTGACAGATTGCACTGTGTCTTCTGCACTTAGGACCCCGGTTCGGGCTGTGCCTCGGATGTGGAGGAAGACGAGGAGCTGTGCGCTACAGAGTACACTGGAGCAGACCAGCGCTACGATGAAGGCCTGGATGAGGCAGAGGAGGGCGAGGGCCTGAAGCGCTACCGTGAGGCGCGGGCCAATGAGATGTTCCCCGACGAGGTGGACACGCCCCTTGACAAGTCGGCTAAAACGAGGTCAGTTCCTCTGTCGGATGCGAATGAAAGATGCACGTAGCTTCTGCCGCTCGCGAAGGTTACAATTGTTGACCTTGTTTAAAAACCAATGCGTGCACCAATGCGTATGGACCAATGGGTGTCTCTCTACAATACTTGGCTCTGCCTATCCTATCTGGTGGACTAACCGCTGCTGTTTCATGTTATTAAATGAATGTTGTGACATAAATTTTGCATCTAAACATCTAAGCTTTATACATTGAATCAATATTGCATTAATAGCGAAACAGAAACATATTTATAGTAGGGTTTATTTTTCAGCAGCGATGCACTGTATTTATTTATTTTATTTGGTGTTGAAATGGTAATTGGGATCTAACATTGGTGTTTTGCACTCCAGGTTCCAGCGCTACAGGGGTCTGAAAAGCTTCCGTTCCTCCCCCTGGGACTCCATGGAGAATCTCCCTCTCGACTACTCTCGCATCTTCCAGTTCCAGAGCTTCGATCGCACCCGTCGCCGCATACTGGCCGAGGCTGCCCAGGAAGAAGAGGGGGCCATGGTGAGTGAGCGGGTTCATACGTCTGTGTCATCTTGCTCCTTCGTGGCTCCGCTAACCCTGCGCTCACTACGCCTGTAGGTGGGCTGGTACGTGACCCTTCACGTCGCTGATGTTCCTGTCTCTGTGATGGAGAGCGTCCGGTCTGGGAGACCTCTCGTCCTTGTGTCCCTCTTGCCCCATGAGCAGAAGGTATGGCCACAGATACAACAGGCCCCATGTCATTCCAAGTCTGTCTAGCGGCACATTCACTTTCAGTTGGTGGTACCCTTTTCTTTCTTAATCCCTACTCCCTTCAGACAACACAAAATAGGTACTGTCACTTTAAGAAGGCATATTGATTTCCCTCATGCACACAGCGCTGTAATTCAGATCAGATGGAAGACGGTGGCCTGCTTGTCGTACACGTGCAAAACTAACGCAATGCAATGTGGTTCTTTGTCACACTTTATGTACAAAGTATCATTATGCTGGCATCCGGTTGGACAGTGGCTTGCTAATAAATGTGTAAACACTATACACTGTGCGTGCTGCTGATGTTAACCAGGCTGGCAGATCCTGGACCAGTGTCTGATTTATAATCCCGACATGGTGTTTGTCACATCTCTTGTGAAGTAAAGTTTGAATGTTTACTGAGTTGTCTGTCTTTCAGATGTCAGTGATGCACCTGTTGGTAAGGAGACACCCCAGCAACACAGAGCCTATCAAGTCCAAGGAGGAGCTGGTGTTTCACTGTGGGTTTAGGCGCTTCAGGGCCTCTCCCATCTTCTCCCAGCATACCTCAGGTAGGAACCTAGGTTTCATCTTTTTTTATTTATTTTTTTATTTGCATTAAATATGTATTTTATTTACACACACACGTTTTTTACTTCTATCTTTGAGTACCGTCATTGACATAATGCATTCCCTAGCCCCTAACCTTAACCATCACTATCTGAATTACTAGCTGTTTTAAGGAGTGAATGATAAACCTTCGAGTAATGTGGTGCAAATGCATAAGTGAAGTAACCTTGTTACATGATGCTGTCCTTATTCTA
>JAODLI010037356.1:0-18470 GCA_027575585.1 Percopsis omiscomaycus | reverse complement strand
AGGAAAAACATTGTTAGGTTTTGTTCTACCTCCGGTAGGGGTATCTCATATTTTTGGGGGCATTGTCACTAGCCTATTAACCAGGACATGCCTGACAAGGCTTCATTACCTTTAACACTGTGGTGGTTGCCTAAATGCTCCTAAATACCCCTATCTTAGGGTTAGGGTTAGGATAATAATCACATTTACTATTCTTTATGATATTCATTAGGCTATGCTAATGACATTAGCCAAAATGCTCCACAATAAAATCTCTTGGTCAGGGTTTCCATTTCTACTGCTTCCTAACACTTTCAGTCTCTTACATCATTCCCCGCCTACACGTCACATTCTGTAGCCTATAGGCACTGACTCCTGTGCCAATACCTAACTGCCTTCTCTGTTTTCAAGAGACTGATTAGGTAAAGGAATGGCAAAGGAATACTATACATGTAGTTCTATAATTGAGGAGCAATTGGAAGGAGCAATTATGACGACAGAAGTGGAAATACTCTGAACTGTGGCTTTGCAAAGTGCCTCAATACATCATGTTGTTAACACTTAATTTGTTTTTTAAAACCTCCTTTCTAAACAACCAAATAAATGTATACCTCCCACATGCATACTTCAGTGTATAACAACCTTTTTATGCCCAGCTGTTCCTTGCTGGATAGCTATGTGGCCAAGATTTCAAGTTTGGTGTTTATTGCTCATGAAAATGGAAAAAGAAACATCTTGAAGGAAAGCCTCTACAACTCAAGCATACAGATATTTGGTAGCCTCAATCACATGAACCATAACATAACAAAGAGGAAGTGTCACGACTGCCATGCACATGCCCATGCACGCCCTGTACCTCTCCTCCCAAGAAGCAGGACACTTTAGCAACAACGATGAAAAAAAAAGAAACTTTTAAACTGGACATACTTTTTTGAACCCTCTTTAATCTGAAGGAAAGTGTGTTTTCCAAATGTCTTAGATCTCTTTCAAGCTCTGAGTTTACAAGCTAACTACAAAAAGCTTTAATTCCCCTGAGCACAATACACATCTTGGCATTCACGAATAAGCTCATGTCAAATGTTTCAAATGCAAACCCAATCATAATGCCCAACAGCATTACTCCTTACTAGTTCTCAGGTAGAGCTTAAGGGAGAATTTCATTTCAAATGTTGAATTGTGACATTTGCGGCTATGTATTTTCCCCATAGAGACCGCCCCAGGCTAGCTGTAGGCATTTCCAAACTAGAAAGCACCAAGGACCTGATCCTATTGCCATTCACATCACATTGACAGGAGTGCATAAAAATATAATTCAATATAACAGTCTGGTTTTGTCATACAGGCTACATAAAAACATAGAGCTAGCCCCACACTATCCTGTGGGTGTGCATGCTAAATCTCAAAACGGGTTTGTGTTCAAGAAAATTGATATTCTTAGATGATAATATACCAAAACATAGGAGAAAAATATACTGTATAATTTAATGGTCTGAATAATTTTTTTAAAGAAAATATAGGCCCAGTGGCAAAATGTCCAATAAATATTTTTTCAGGGTTCCCTTCTAAAAAAAAACTTTTCTGTGTTCTGTATATTCACAGTATAATCGATCACCCCCTTTTAGCAGAAGAATGCTGCCATTTAAAGGGCTTGCACCCCAACAAGGGTGGTGTTCTCTCACCACACAAAGAGCTACATGAAGGTCGACCCCAGTATGGGCTTTCGAACTGAACAATCCAAATAGCTTCTTACTGAGACGCTGGAGAAGCTCCTTTATGCACCAGTACTGTTTTACCTCCCTCCTGTCACCATCTCTCATTGGCTTCTCCATTCAGTCACTTCTCTTCCTCACTGCAGAGAAGATATAATAATAATGTTTGTTTGCTCTTTTTCCCCTGAACCTTTTGGGACTCTGGGAAGGTCCACAAAAGCTGGAATAAATGTTCTGCACGATCGCCAATCTAAATGCAGATTTGTCACTTACAGTAGCGAGACAGACAGTGTTGAAGGACAGTGATCGTTGCCATTTTGTGTTCACTCCGGCAATTTCAAAGGGACTTCAATCAGAAGCTGTTCATAACTGATTGATGCCATGGAATTTTCAATGAATTGGCGTATTGTATTGTAACAGCCTACCATGTCTATTTAATGTCCATCTCTTCGCCTATTCCCATCTGTCTTCTTCTCTTATCTGTTTTTCTCTAACCAGCTTTCGGGGTGTTTGCCTCAGTGCAGTTCCTCTTATCAACCTCAAAATTATCATTTGTTTTATACACAGCCCAAAGGTAAGGTGATTTATGTACGGACTTCCAGCCTTACATACAGTATATTTTATTGTATAATATCACATATTATGTATGCAAACACCAACCTTGTACCGCAAGAAATGTTTTCTTACCAGCGTTACAAAGGGAAGTCCCTTCAAGATGGACGCAGTTGGGTTTGAAAATAACATCCCCTTCCATTTTCAATTTCAGAACCCTTATCTGACCCACAACCAATAAATAGAAACAAACAAATATTAATTATTCACAAATACATTGTGGATATTTTGAACATGTGTTTTAAATCATAAAAAGGCTAAATGTCCAATAGCTACGTTCAGAGTTCTTCATTTGTGGAGAGATCAATTTGTTGAAGCCCTGCTTTTAGGAGGCGGATTTCAAGTCTGGCTTTGGTTTGCTCTAGTTGGGTAAGTTGCCAGACCAATCTGTAAGAACACTTCCAGCTTCCTATCTGAGCTCCTGTGGAAATAACTACTGGTTCTACCAGTGAGGATCCACTTTCTTCCTCAGTATCAGGGCTGAGATTCAGAATAAATAATTCCTCTTCATTAGGAGGAACTGGCTCGCTTTCCTCTACAATTGTGGGCTCACTGTTCCCTTGAATCCCCTTGAAACACCTTGAATCCCGTGCAGAGATTGCGAGTTTTCACTTCCAGTAATGGCAAGAACCACATCTGTCTAATCACCTCTCCTAAAGGGCTTGTTGCCTGTTTGGGTGTTTTTTGCTTCAGCATGCTATTTTGTTGCCCTGGCCTTAAGATTATTCCATCTGGCATTCACCTTCTGGGTGATTTCCACCCAAATGTCTCTTCTTCACCCTTAGTAGAATTAAAACCTTCTAAAATTGAGGAATATTGGCACCCAACACCCTCCAGAAGTGTGTTTCTGCAACAGTGAAATAAGATCCTTTGGAGTCCATGGGTCCACCTCTTCTACAGGCATGGGCATGATTGATTCAATTCAACAAGCCAAATGTTGTGTTTTTGAAAAGACAATTACACAGCCATCTTATTTAGCCCTTCTCAGAGGACTTACAGAGAGGCACTGACATGGCAGGTATTGTCCATCGCCGCCACCGTTTGGTAGGAGACGATACCTCAAAAGGTGCACGTTGAGTGTACAAAACCATTGGAGCAATACACCACTGTATGCCCGGTTTTGCTTTGGGAATGCTAATATGAAGTACACTGTAGACCTTGTCAGGCCAAAATGTCAATGCAGAACCCAAAGGAGTCACAATCTGTCTGTGGAACAGGGCCTCATTGGTCTTCTATGTATCTGGGACTTTCTACCCTGTTGTTGGTGCCAATATAGGAGTGGACAAATCAACTGTGAGTGATCTGGATAATCCTGATATCTTTTTTTTGGATCAAAGGTATACCAATATTAAAAAGTTTTGAACAACACATACTGAAGGTTTGATCCAGATCAAAACCAAGCCTGGAAATCTTGATCTAATTCGATTTCAGAATCTTTTTTTGATCCAATCCGTTCAGATTACTTCTGAACAACTGGGCCCTTGATGTTGTGCTGTGAAGAGGTAGATTGCGGGCTGGTATTGATATACTGTGCTGCGCAGACTTAGATTACTGACATTCTTCTTTCGATCTTAGTCTAAAAATGACAGTTTCACTTGAAATTCTGGCCAAATTTGACCTGGACCTTTTTTCCTACCTTTTCCAACTGTGGTAATCAAAATTGAATCAATCAATTCAGTTTAAAGTTCTGGACGTCTATGCTGTAGAGACTCCATATTAATACAAACAGGGCCACCAAAAAACTCTCTAACTCACCCATAATGTCTTTTTGAAATCTGTAAACAATAACACTGAAAAGATATCCAGGACATGCTTGTATTTTCTTGTAATAACGAAGGTTTCAGATGCTTTTATCATTTTTGCAGCGTTGACAGAACAAAAAGATTAAATACTTAAATATTGGTTTTGCTATGGTCAATTTGTTTTCATTATAATCTCGAAGTATGAAGAACTCTAAACTGAAAATTTGGATTACATGTTGGCCACAAAATATTGCCACAGTTTGGAGAGATAGGAAAATATTGGCCTGGTCAAAATTGTCCGGAGTTAGGAAGGGAGCCGGGTCTTACTGTGCTGACTCAGCCCAGCTAACACACAAGCTCATGGCTAACCGACAGGGATGCAGTTTTATTGATTCCCCTGATGCAATGTTCTGTTTACTCACAATGCAGGTGCTTGTAAATCTGAAAAAAAAACTATTTTGGATCATAATACATTATTTTTGTATGGGAGAACAACAAATGAATGCCCTTTGAGGAGAAATTGTGAGTCATGTAACCTCAACCACCATAATAGAAGCGAAGTAATTATGACGCAACTCACGTTGTTCTGGTGTGTACTTTTAGGGCTTTACAGCTATTATTTGTAATGTATTTGAAAAATGCTCTATATTTTGCGCCACAAAAAGCATTTGAATTACATTTCCTCCTGTATATGGCTTTTAAACAGCGGGAGGTACACTGTAAAGTCGAGTTTTTGTGGTGTGCCTGGAAGGACCGTTCGGTTTTTTTTTTAAATGTTTTTTTGCTCTTATAATCCACCTCCTCAAACCCCCTCTACTGAGAAAATCTCAGTAGAGCAAAAAGCACATCTGTTTAAAGCCTGCCAACCAAGCTGTAAATTGAAAACACTAGAGCATTCTAAAATTACTTAAAACAGTGCATTTTCTTTACCATCTCAGTGTCATTCATAATAAGCGAGAGCAGAAATAATGGGATGACAAAGGGTAAAATATACAAAATTAGTAAGTAAAAGAACCAATTGATTCAAAGTTTGCATTTATTAAAATACATCTCTACTTTACAATGTCTCTCTATACCGTTGTTGTGGAGAGCATATTACTGTGTCATACAGAATGAATGTGGACTTCTATTCAGTCATGGTTTATCAGGAAAATTAATTAGCAAGATGCCTGTGGGGCGTAATCTTGGATTTATTCTTCCAAATCAGATTATCTAGAAACAAGGGAGAAAGGGGATATGAATAAGCACACGAACAGGGGTCAATATAACAAAAGCAACAGAAGAGCATAATTAAAAAAGGTCATTCTTAACAATGCTTTTCCTTTTGTCTTTCCCAACATTTCTGCTAGCACAAGCCACTTATGGTAGGACTACTCCAAAGTAACCTGCCAACTAATTAGCTTCATGACACCAATGCTGGCAGAGGCTGTGTATTATCAAAATAATGTGCCCAATATGGGTCACAAAAACAACAAAAAATAGCAACGCCAGGGCAAGCCGAGCTTTGCCTTATTTGCAGTTGTGGCTCACGACGGCATGAGGCATCACCATTTCTTTCCTGTATTTATTTGTGCTAGATCCGCAGACCTGCTTTAAATTCGACAGGAGCTGTCATGCAAGAGACGCGTTTGACCTGGTCGAGCCATTAAAAACAGGGTGCCATCTCTAGCCTCTCCAGGACTAGTTTGTGACAGAGTCTCATAGTGTAACAGCTAAGGAACTGCACCTTGCAGTTCCCCGCCCACTTAGCCTTGTTTCAGTCCGTGTTTTCTTTGTGTTCCATGTTTCTGATGCTCCAGTCCTGGTTTTCTGTCTCCCCATTACTTTGTATCATTGATTTGATCATTGTTATCACCTGTGCTCCCTTGGGAAGAAGCTGGAAACCTGTGTTCCTGTTAGTTCATTGCTGGTTATCTTGTGTTTCTAGTCTGCCGTGTTCCATTGCGTTTCCTCGTTTCTAGTTACAGATGGCCTGTTGTAGTTTTGATACTTGCCCAGCCTACCCTTTTCTTCCATTCTGAGTACTCCGTCTAAATTCTTATTTTCCTGCACTCCTGTCTCTGAGCCTCCCTTGCATTTGGATCCACTGCCATCACCAGCGTTACACATAGTAGCTAACACCCATAATGTAGCAGGGAAATGAATGGCAGTTGTGATACTTCTAGGGCCTCGTCTCACTCTGTGAAGTCTCATTCCTTTTGTAGAGGAGCTGCCACAGTGATTAGGGGGAGAAAATAATGAATGGAAATGGATTATTGCGCTTTTCACTGTTTGTTTATGTCATTCTCACCATCGGGGCTTTATGTTCCCCGCAATAGTGAGATGGCTGTTTATTTTTTTTATGCAGCATGTCAAGACTGATACAGACTGCTTTTACATGTAACCATGTGATAAACACCCTATTGCATAGGCCTACTGCATTCTATACGCTACTGAATAAATATATTAATGCAGTATGTATTACATTTGTTATGCATGCTGTTTCAAGATTCAGAAGGTACTGATGGAAGAAAAATAACACAGCTTGCGGGTTGAGATGCTATCTAAGTGATGTGAAAACCTGAAATTGCTCCTCGTTATATTTTCCTGGTTTTCTATGGGAAAAATATCACCAGAAAAAAACAAGTGAGCCAGAACCCGTGCAAGTTTCTACCTCATAACTAGGCTAATCATCTTCAACTTTTGAGACACATCCACTTGACCCTCCCCCCACCATTTCCCATACTTCTAACAAAGTTGTATAGTTTTCAAATGAGCCAATAACCAGCCCAATGCTTATTCATTTAGATGAATGTCTCCAAAAAAGGCATTTTATTTCTGGGCGTTGTGGGTGAAAATAAATGAACTACAATATTAGTGAAAAGGAAAATGTCAACAAATGTGTTCTAATACTGTACATCAGATAAGCAAATACAATTTTCAAAACACCAGCAACCATGGACTAAATCAGTGCAATTTTTGTCAGAAGTCACCACATCGTGTCCATACATAAAAAACATGGCTGTCATCACATTTGTCTGCATTTCTATAATGGCAGCAATCAGTTTCTCCCACAATCTTCTTCTTGGTCCCCTGATATGTGAGTGATCAGGGGATGATGTTTGTTTGTCACAATTACAAACATTTTGTGAGGTAGAATCTTTTGTTTCCCTACATTTTTTAACTGCCGCTCTGCCGCAGGCTATGTGCTAATGTTTTTGATTAAAGCCCATATGGGAAATGACCAGAACAGTATTTTAAGGGGAGGGGGGGGGGTTCTTATTTGTCAAATTATGCACTTGAATCACTGAGGTGTATATAATAATACATTCATTAATAAATAAAAAATAATAATGATAAATAAAAAGTATTTCTATCCAAATAGTGCTTGAAAAAAAACCTTTTGCAAGTCACTAAAAGCAAGATATAATTGTACAACGAAGGTCTCCACCATTTAGAAATGCTGCTACATCTACATCACCAAGACAGCTGCTCTCTGGCAATAAAAAAACCACCAAACATTCTATGAATACTGTAACAGGTAATAGTGTATTAGCATCCTCTATACCTACCTCACCCACACTGTCTACGCTAATGCAACTGACATCTACGGGATGGTAAACGCTTTGTTTTTCACATGTGCACGCACCACTGCTGAACCCTATTGATTTTAAAGCTAATAGAATAAACACAATTACTAATCATGCGACAGGCATCTGTCAGAATATCAGCTGGTCAATTAAGCAATTACAGCAAGTGTCATGGCTTTTGACACTGCGGGCTGAGAGCCTCCCACTGCCATGAGCTATTAAAAACAAACCTCGACCGCTGGACAAACCCCAAACCCCATGGGAGAAGGGAAGGGTAGAGACTGACCTGTGCACATGCAAACAAGACACTCAGGTACAGTCCTTTTTCTAAGAGAAGCACGGATGTTTAGCGTTGTTCTCTAAAGGAACAGCAGACAGGGTATGGAAGGAGATATTAGGTTGCTCTGACCTTCCCTGCCTGCTTATCTAAGGCGGACTTAAAAAGAACATTTGAAGTTCAACTAGAGAGAGAAAGACACAGAGAGAGATGGACCCAGAGATGAAAAAAAGGCACTTTGACACAGGCAGACTGCAGTTAGAGACAGAGACAGAGACTGGGACATTTCAAGACAAGACTGGATTGAAAGATAGAATCCCAAAGACAGAATCGTTGGCACATCACCAGATTTTTAAAAGAAGGACAAACGAGATACAATACAGTGACAGGAAGGACACTTCTAGAAAGATAGCCAATTGAGACGGCGTTTAAAAGGGGAGGAAAGAAAAAAGTTACAAAGAGAGAAAATGTGCAGAGAATGTGTCAGGGAAAAGGTGTGAAAACTCTGCTCCACCTTTTATGAACGTGCAGCTGCATGGCTGACAATCTGATAGAACACCTTTAGCTCAGTGACAGGAGGGGAGCATGTAGCATATTAGCAGTTACTAGAGGGAGCTGGGCTTCCATCCAGCCGCAGGCCTGTTTAGCCCATGCTAGAAGCAGCTGGAACATCATACTACAGTATAATGCAGCCTAATAGGTACATGTTAAGTCCCTTTATCCAAAGTGACTTACAATAAACACATGCGTGAACGTGTTTATCGTACATGAAGAAGAATATGCGTAACCCTACAACACAGAAATTACATTAGTTTACATGTAGCCTACAGCAAAAGTAACCTGACAAAAATTAAGTCAAAGCGAGAAAAACAAGGAAACCAAATACCTGCAGTTGAAGTAATGTGTCAGAATGAGATTCTAAAATATGTTAAACAGAGTCTAATAAATTAGGAGTGAAAAGGTAATACACATTTACAGTCCAATAAATAATGAGTTTACAGTAATTACAACAAATTACAAAAATATGAATTACAAAGCAACATGGTAATTGAGTACATATGCTCCGGTAGCTATTTAATAGACTGTAAATAAATGAAATTGTAACTAATTAAATTCTTTATTTAAAAAAAAACCTTTGCATGGCATCAAATTTTTATTTATGTATACTTGTTTCAAAATTTTCCTCTCCTTCTCACCATCTGTCAGCCTCCTGTCTTTTGTCCACACCATTTCTCCATACTTCTCTCCTCAGCCCCAACTCCAAGCTAACTGCTAACCAATCGAACAAGTTGGTTAATTAAGGCAGGGCCCTGTTTTTCATCTGGAAGAGTGAGCTTTTTCCTTTGGCGAGTGAGCACTCGGTGGGCTGTCCAGTGAAACGCCTCCCCGCTGTGATCAAGCTGTGCGGTCCTTTCAGAAAATCTATCAAAACGAGGACAGAGCGCAATACGGCACAGCTGTTATGTTAAGCACAACAAAAGGAAAACGGATGCGTCCGCTGCAGGGATGGTGCGTAGTGGATAAACTCAACAAACACCTCACCCTGGTCTACCTAGTTTAGTGAAAACCTGTCTGGAACGTAGTCATTTAATTAGAAGACAATCTCAGTTATCTTTATAGTGAAATTGGTCACTGTTATCGGTCACTGTTATAAGTCACAAGAACTAACACAGCTTTAATACTTTTTGTGTTTTCTAAATATACCCTCACCATCTCCTGCCTTGCAAATTGAGAATTGTCCTCAAACATAAGCTAACATAAGATAACATAAGATAACATAAGCTATATCCAGACTGACACTGCATTATTACGGTAGAACAATTTTCTGCACAAGATGGTTTCCCAATTCCTACATTTTACATTAAATTACACTTCCCACTGCATTTGTACAATAGCGTGGACAAAAGTAGCAAGGTCTTAAACAACCTAATTTGAATAATCTCATAAAAGAGGACAGATTTACATAACCGCAAACTGTGTCTGCTGAAGACACTGAATGGCTTGGCTGCAATCTTTGTTTCTGAAGGCATCTCACAAAATTGGCCAGGGAATAGGTTTCTGGGGAACAATTATGTACAAGAATGCCTTTTTACTTCATCTTGTTATCTTTAGTATCTTGGAAAATTATAATTATTGACTCTAATGAATGTAGCCTACTGAGATAAAATAATCCTATCCTATATAATTGATTGAACATGCCTAGATCAGGCCACCTTCCAAAATAATAAAAAGATGTCTTATGTCAGGCTCACAACTAAGGCGGCCTTTATGAGCAATGGCCATAATAGCTCAGCATGCTTGGAGAAGAGACTCCAAACCTCACTGAGACAAGGCCGGAAGAGCTCCAGATAGATGAATAGAGACACATCATTCATGGCAGTGGCACAGGGATTTAACTGTGGCTCTTGTATTCAGCTAGAATGGGCCCCTGGCAGGCCATCCCTCAGAAGCGCGGTGGGGCCCTCTACAGCCATCACGAGGAGGGGGGGAGGCTGACTGATTGGCTGAGACGTTCATTTTCGTAGAACTCTATCCATGGCTACACATCCCCATCCCAGTTGGAAGGGATCACTCGCTCATCCAGTCACATGCACTGGACAGGCAGGCTAATTACCATTGGCTGGGCCTCACCCAAGGATCACCATAAAACTCATTCACTGTTGTTCCCTCTCTCCCCGTCGTCTTCCCAGCAAGAGAGAAAGAGGATGTTATGTATCCTTTTAATGATGTCATTAACCAACACACACACAAAATGGATGCAGAGACAGACCTAATTTCCATACTGTTGACACCAGTGGATAATTTGGCAATATACTGTAGCTAGACTGTTAAAATAGCATAATATTATATAAACACAATACACAAGCCATTTACAAAATACAAATATTTGTGACAGGTGTGGCTGCTTTCGAGAGTTCCAAAATAATAATCCAAAATAAGACAATAAACAGCATTAATCATTCATGCTGTTTATTGTACAAAAAGGCTTTTATCGTAATTGCTTTAGTCATGGAAAACTTCCATTATGAAGAGCATGTAATGATGTGGACATTATGAACGTGTATTGTTTGAGAACATTTCTAGATGGTTATTTTTTCTTTACATGCAGGATAGCCGGAAGGTCGTGGGTTCAAGCCCCAGAGTCAGCTAACCTGTAAGCATCCTTGAGCAAGATGCCTAACCCCTACCTGCTCCATGTAATAGAACAATGTAATTGTAAGTCGCCTTGGATAAAAGCGTCTGCTAAATGCTGTAAATGTAAATGTACTCTAAGTGAGAAAATTACTTATTTTATAACATCCTTACAAAGAATAGGTAGGGCCCTAGTTTCCTGATCAAGATGCAAGCGTAGGCGCACAGCGCAGGGCAATCTATGTGCTTCTGCGTCGCATCAACGCAGAGGCTACGCATAACCTAAGCAAGGGGCCTACACCGGCGTGAGCATTTATACTTGTGGGCTGGCATATCTGCTGCACGGACCTGAGCGCGTTGACCGCGCATGTGTGACACATGTCGTGACACATGTCGTGACGTGCCGATCCCCACTCCACGGCAATGGATAGTTGTCTGCGTCGCCGCGACAACCTACAGTGTTGGGTGCGGAGTAGGGTGCGGCGTAGGGTGTGGCCTTGATTCTGCGCAGAAGTATAAATTGGCCTTAAGGTGTTGCCAAAACTGTTTTGCTAATTTTGTGACATGTGGCGGTGGCGCAAATCGAGCGCAATGGCAGTGCATTTGTAAAAGGGTTGGATTAGCAAGAACAAATTATCGGCCAATCAAATCAACTCCTCTCATTCCCTTTAACACTAGAATTTCAATTAGCCACGTCATTGGATGTTGTGTTATAAAAAAAAAATATTAAATCAGTGTATATGCCTTGTTTCTGTCCATCCGTGACCTCTCCTAAATTGCCATAGAGCACACGCTTGCGTTGTTAGAATTTGAATGGTGCAGTTGAAAACATACTTAGATCAGTTTTTTCCGAGATACCCTTTCTATCCCTGCGATTGTCGTAGTTGAACGCTGGCACCCACAGGTGCTAAGTGTTCTCTCTCTCCTCCAGAGTAGCGCTCAGCGCATTTCTGCATCATGGCCACATTAGCAGAAATGAAACAAATAATCAAAAATGAAAATGAAACTAAGAATCAAAACCATTACTGGAAATTAGCATAAGCGTCCAGGTGAGGGAAAAATCACTGTGCGCCTAACGAAATTATGTCCGCGTTGGCACTACCGCCGGTTGGCACTACCGCCGGTTGGCACTACCGCCGGCCTTGTGCCGTCCAAAATCTAGAGCCTGTAATGTCTTAATGTGCAATAATTGTGTTTTTCGAATGTTTACTGTAAACGATAATGGTAGTTATTGGTAAGATTATCTGCACCGATATGAAACCAAACTACTGACAATATATCACTGCAGAATATTGCAGAAGAGGCCTGAAACGATGACAAACTGCTTTTTCCCTTAGTGTCGCGCCATTTGAGTAATGACATATCTCAGGTCAAATTGTGTTTATGCATTTGCTAGCACACAGGGGCTGACTATATGTACTGGGACAATACTATTGGTTTAGCAGGTTATATTATGCCAGGCAAACTTAATCGATTTTTTGAACCTTTTTTGAAGCGAAGGTCTATTCAATCAAAGTCAGCTCCAGATAATGACATTGTCAGCTAAACTTTGTGGAGAATTAGAATTATATAACTCCAGCCCACATGGCTGACTCCAGCCCTCAAATGTTTTCTTAGGACTATCTACCTCCAGCAGATTGGAGAGGAAAGTGAGAGAGCGAGAAAGAGAGAGAGAATGCTACTTGACAGCACCAGGGTGGCCTCTTTAATTTGCCACGACCAAAGCATGACCAAACCTGAGGAGCACTATGAATAAATGACATGCATTATTTCACAAGGATTGCTGTTGACTTTGGCTGTTTTTTTTGTGGTAACTTTGTCTTGTTTTCTCTCTCTCCTTGCTCACAGCGCCAAGCCTGTGCAAATGGAAGCTTCTGAAATCAGTCCAGAAAGGCCATATGCTTCACCCGCCCCTTCATCCATGGATGTTAAGGGGGGGGGGGCAAGAAAAAAATAAAAATAAAACAGAAATGTCCCAGTGCTGCAGCTGCTGCTGTGTAAATGTCCCATGCAACTGTGATGACTTTGCACAGGGTGGGACCATCATCAGGCCAGATTAATCTCAAGCAGACATACTGAGATGTCTACAGAGTTTACATTATTCCATATGGGCATACTTGTCCACTTCTTTTGTATTGAATACACAGGGACCTTCACATATATAAAGGGACATTCCTCAACTGCGTTATAGTACCCCTGGAACCCCCAATTCCCTCCCAACACTCACTATGTTTTGAAACACAATTGGGTGCACATTGGCTCTAGGTTGAGGGGTAGAGAAGGCACAAGCCTATGAACACCGTAATTGGGAAGTGCAATAATGCCGGTTTCAACCACAAGGGGAACTCCAGACACAACCTGTGGAGCATACCTTTATATACACACATTTGAAAGTACTGATGCAGTCCATTGACATATATACATAACTATACTGTATGTATACATGTATGTTTGCAGAGGGCTTTCTGCATTAGTTTCAAGCGTTTGTTGACAATTTTTCTTTATAGCTGTCCATCTCAAAAAATATAAATATCGTTGATCACACCTTTTTTTCTGGCTTGAGTAACACCACATATATGCAGACGGAAGGAAGATAGGCAGAGGAGGCGCTTGGGTTGATGGGGGGCTTGGGAAATCCCAAGAAAGGCCATAGCACCCCTGTAGCACCCCCAAGACCTTTTTTATGTTCTTCATAAGCCCCTTAGCTGTGATATAGTAAGCCTATACTACGGCCTGTCGTGAGCTATTGCTTAATAAACACGCGCAAATGCGTTGTCGTGGTCGTGGTCGTGCGTGCCTGTACTGGTATATCCACAGTTCAGTAGCCACGTCAATTAACAGTCAAGCTTCCCCTCAGCTCCCAATAAAAATCTGCTGGCGACCCTACTGAAGACGGGAGTCCAAACCCCCCTATTAATAGTGTGTGCGTGTGTGATGCATGTTTAGCAAAAGTCTGACTGCTCCATGGAACAGTTGGTAAAAGTAAGGATGGTTACTTAATTTCCCCTGCACATCTGTTGTGTTGAGAATGGAACATCTGACAGTTTCTGACCACCATGCAGATGGTCAGGAGTCTAACATCTGTGGGTTGAAGATGTGACTATCAACAATTTATAGCAGTACAGCAGCTTACTTCTAAACCTGTATGTCATCCAATATAAGGTAAGTAACTAAGAGACAGGATGTAGGCATAACTGTATTGTCTAACTATATATATTGTTATAGGGACTCAAATAAAACATCAGTTGTGGAATATGTTTGCATTAAGAAAAATTCAACAAATGTGTAGTCAACGTGGTGTTTTAAAGAGTTTACCAATCCTATTGACCCTGCTTGAATTCATAGCCTATATGATCCTGACACAAGTGGACTGGAAATCGCAGGTTTCAGATCAATCAGGTCCAAAGGTAGCACAAGCTAGTGTACTTTAACTTCCTAGGGTTCTTTCTAGAGTTTTGGCCACGGTTCCACAACATTAGGCAGAGAATAGCAGCTAAGAAGCCAAACCCCACAAGGCTGTATTTCTGGGGGAGGTTGAGTCATTGCCATCAAACAAGATCACTGTATAACTCTGTCGTTTGCAGGAACAGATCCTAAAGATAGAGGAAGCAAAGGCAGTCCTGACAACCCAAGGACAGAAGTGGGGTACCCTGTTTCTTTAATGGAACATTTAATGATCATCATAATCTTGTGGATAATCTACATCTATTTATTCTTCAATGTATTTGAAGGTGAAAAACTCAATTATTATCAAGGGGTTCCTAAATTAATTGTGTCGTGTTCAAGCCAGATTGACTGGGTTGTGGTTGACGTGAAGCAGTCACAATGAAAATCAGACACCTTTTTGCACCCCAACTATGAAAAACGATTTTGAATGGAGAATTTCCAGATTGATATGCAGAGAGGAACTCGTCTCTCAGACAGAAGAAATAATCTGACAGGGATCTAGCGAGACCAAGGTAACAGCTAGATGTGATCTCTGTAGTGTTTGAAACTTTAATTTAACAAAATAAGACACTTCACAAGCTCTGTGTGCAAAATACTTTATTGATTTAAGCTTTTTCTATTTCCAACAATTTGAGTCAAAGGTAGTTGAGATTTAGTTGGATTATTTTTAACTAACATTGTACATGCCTAGGTGAGTTACCTGCTGTATCCAGTGAGGTGTTTATTCAATATAGGCTACTGTACTGGATTAAAGGTATAGACAAATTAGCCTATACTGTATATGGATATCCGTTATGTTACTGTTAGTCATATATAAATATTCCCTACAAAAGTGCGGGATTATAATATCTAATGTGGCATTGCATGTACTAGATATAATAACGTTTCACACATTTTATACTGTGCACAACGCTACATCCACTGACAGGTGTTTCAATACTACTCTAATAATGCAACAAATTAAAGTGGATTACTTCTTGCCATAAAACATTAAGAACGGAGGAACATACAACCACCAAATAGCAAAATATTTAACAGCTGTGTTATGTTACATTCATGTGGGGTCGAAATAATCTGACAAATTAATTACTAATTACCATTTATATAGGACAGTTTAGCATTTGTTTTGTTTGAGGAAACTGTCCTATTTCCACATTGACAAAACCATGACGACCTTATTCTACCATGCTTTTATTGAATCGATTTAATTTCTTTCGCTGGCGCCATGGTTTGAAAACCTATAAAGAATTAAACTCTCTGAATCAAATTGGTAAATGGTCCACTAGGCTGATTGGTGAGTTACAACCTTAACCAGCGTCCCTGTACACCAAACAGTTACAGCGGATAACTGGCTAGATTTTAAATGACGACTCCCATCCTTTGCACAGTGAATTTCAGAATCTTCCTTCTGAACGAAGGTTTGCAGTCCCAAAGTGTGGAAAAAAGTGGTATAAAAATAGCTCAGATGAACCAGTCATAGTAACACTGGTCAGATGATATAGAAGCAACATTTATTTGTTATTTTTAAATATTTTTAACGTATTTGTCTAATGCCTGGACACAAACTTTCCTCAGATCATGGATGTAATGACTCCATATCAGAAAAACATATGCAAATTCCAGTACCGGTTACATATATAATTATAACACAATATAACATACATAATACATACCATTATAAACACATATAGAACGTTCTACGACAAGTGCAATGCCTCTGCATGGCTACTAAGTGCCGCTCTTTCATTCCCAATGTCGCGGTCAGCATTTCTAAAAGATAATGTGGCTATCTTACTCTTCGTCGTGTAATTAATTACACGACAATTACTTCACAATGTTCGAACATCCTGTGTTAAAACACTGGCCTCGACACATATACACATTCACATAACACTATGTTAACCACTAACACATATTATAGGAGAGTCATACCTAAAAAGGGGAGTAGTTGAATGAAAGATGCACGGACACAAATTTTCCTCAGATCATGGATGTAATGAATGGGAGGCAGTGACGTGCACTGTAACATCGCTCAACCACTTTACGTTCCCCCTGCTGGAGCCCTCTAGTAACTACAACACTCGTTCACACTTAATGCTGCTGGTGTTGGAATAACATTTTACACATGAAAAATAAGAAATCATAAACCTACTATAACTGTTTCAACTGACAACAACTTAAACCATAGACGGTGATATACCATTAACATATGAGTGCCAAAATTACTCAAAATGAACCCATGGAATGTTATTCAACTGCTGTTACTCTTTTTTCTGCGACTTACTGGTAATACCCATTATTCCATCTGTCACAAATGCACACACTAGACGATTCAGTCAAGAAGCAGGACCACACACTTGCCGTTTATCCTAAGCTATTTCAGAGTGGCGATTACAGGGACTCGCGTGATCAAATGTGACTAACATGGAGGTGGACCTTTACTGTCAGCCAGTAGCTCTTGTGTGTGCTATGTTTTGCACAGAGAAATAAAACAGCCAATTTCTCTCCGCCAAATGGATGATCAGAGGGTATTCAACTACAGACTCTCCAGAGCCTGCAGAGTGGTGGAGAAAGGTTTTGGCCTTCTCGCCAACCACTGGAGAATCTTCCACATCACTGCTCTCATTGGCTATTGCGAGTTTCTGCTTGGGTTTCCATCGCTGTTACTTTCACACTACAGGATTTCAAGTCATAAATATCAAACATGTTTGATATCGGTAACGATAAGATGATGTCTGTAAACCCATACTACTGATTTTTGGGCATATAATATGTTCAGACCAGCCTCAAATCAGAAACGCCCCCGCAATTGTTGGGAGGGGCGAATCGGACCCAAAATCCAAAATCTGGACAAAAATCTGGACAAAAATCTGGACAAAAATCATCTAGTGGGGGCCAGCATTAGTCACTCTAGCCTTAGTAAACTTAAGAAAAAAATTTTTGTTCATAACTTTGTGAATATTCCCCACAGGGACACAATAGGCATGATACATAGGCTTGCTAGTTCCCAAATCAGTGTGTTTAGCATCCTCCTGCTCATGGCAATTTAGGAATAATTTTTCATGCAATGTATCTATTGGCCAGCATGTATACCCTCCGGGCTAACTCATAATAGCATATTTATCATGAATACATTCAATGCATATTCGTATGAGTGCGTTTGGAGAGGAATATGTAAAAAAAAGAATCCCTTTAGGGAAGCTAAGGGGACCTCCTCCTCAATACACTCTACTAGTGTATTTGTTTCCGGCAGCAGCTCTGCCATTGTGGAGGGCTTACTTTTCGCAGCGCTGCTGAATATTCATGAGTCACTTGCCATCAAGGTTAGGGTGATATAAAGCCGCTCTTTTCTCTGCTGCCATAGGTGACAAGGCGTTTCTGGTGGAGGGACCAGGTGCGGCCACAGAGGCCGTGTGCGGTGCTGCTGCTGCAGTCCTGCCCTCACACCAGATGGCGGGCCCTGGTGTTCTCTCTCTCTCCCACACCCTGTCCTTTGCTCTCGCTGAGAGAGATATCACCCGCTGCCAACAATTGCACTGTGGGAAAGCCGTCAAGTCAAATGAATGCAGATGCCCTAATGAGATGCAAGCTCCTGTGTACGGCCACCATTTACTCTAAACCGGGGTTTATCACTGGGAAGAAACGCCACGCATATAGATCATCTTTTAATCACATCTCATCTCGCTGTCTGCATTCCCCCCACCCCCACCCCCTGAAAACAGCAGCTAATTAGTTCTAGCCAGTTGTTGTGCCCCTCCTCAAATCTCAAAGGGTGTTTGGGAGATAAATGCGTCAGAGCCACAGACGATGGTGTGTGTTTCACCTAGGAAGACGCAGTGGTGATAAGTGGCTTGCGCATCAAACTATAAGCTGAACCACAGGATTGGAAAAGCAAGCAACAAGCAGAGAGAGAGAGAGAGAGAGAGAGAGAGAGAGAGAGAGAGCGAGAGAGAGAGAGAGAGAGAGAGAAGCTGCTAAAGGCCTCCCGGCCGGGTAATTGTGA
>JAODLI010037336.1:0-18474 GCA_027575585.1 Percopsis omiscomaycus | reverse complement strand
GTTCGTGGAACCTTTGGCATTGGCGAATTTTAGTGACCAAAATCTAGAAAAGCCAGGATAACACATATGTGTAGAAAACTGAGAATAGCATGTTCCTGTTGCCTGGAGACTGCAAGATGTTTTGCACCACCTTTAGTGTGTCTGAAATGAATCTGCGGAGTGCTAAAAAAAATCTGAGAAAGCCACGTATGTGGAAGCAGAACATGCCTCTGCTTACGAGATATTTTGTGTCTGTTTAGATGGGAGGCGACTAGGGAGATGGGTGAGTCCTTTCAATATAGCCAAAACAAAGCTCAGTAGTTTGGGTCAATAATGGTTTTCTATACATTTCTTTGTTTCTTTGTTTGCTCTGGAAGAACAGTTTTACTGGCCAAACAAACCGGAGCAAGTTGGATTGATACAGACGGGCATACAGATGAAAGGGTCTGAATTAGCATCCCTCTCCCTGGCTGCAGCTCACCTTATTCCCCCACTGCTCATAATGAATCCACGGGATGGATATTACCTTTGTCACACGGATAAGCAATGACTGCCTGGCCCACAGATCTCCGGGCTCGCCCGGAGTAAACCTGCTGATTCTGTTGAAGCTGCAGATCAATCTGCTAGAATGATGTACAGCGGCCCGAGACCGTCGTAACAAAGGCTCAGACATCTAATCAGTTACTGCAGATGGCATCCATGACCCCTGCAAAATACTCCTCCAGTGCAGAAACAGCACATGATAACTTATGACAAACCCCCAGGTTGTTAACTAGCTTGTGCAGTGTTAGATGTAATGATTCAGTTCCAATCAAGCGTAAGTCTCTTAACAGGATATGGTGTGTGCAAAGCCTTTTTTTTAACCACTGGATAATCAGTTTTGTGTCCTCAGAGGCATTGTACTGTATTTGTCAGTGAAATTATCCATGCATGTCATTTACAGTGCCTGCAGCATTTTGAGTCTTTGTGTTGCATCAGACTGTGACATAATCAAATTTTGTTGTAATCTGTATTTAGTGTATCAATGTTGTATTACTTAAAAGTAATTCAAAGATTACTTAAAAATGTACATACTTTTATACTTGCGTATAAAAAGGAATAATCAAGTACTGAATATGTGTGTGCCAGCCATTGTATCACTTGAACCTGACTCCGCATTGTATTCTTTCCTAATTTGAGGCCTACTTTAATGCAATGCAATTTAATGCACTGTGTAGTTCCAGGCAAATTAGCCACAGCATTGTCTTAACACGGAGAGATTAATCAGAATGCTGTGATGAAGCCAAGAGTGTGCTTTATATGAGCTCCACAACCAGGTCAGAGACGATGTGTGGAACTCACGTCAGTAGGGAAGAGACCATGGCACAATTACATTGTTGCTGTTATTGTTTGGTTATTACAGGTCATTGCTTGATGATTGCAGTGTTGGTCTGAAGAGAATTATTGGACAAATCTACAGTTTTGTTGATGGCATATCACATTATTACTTTTGGGACATTTTTGATAAATGTAATTTACTGTAATGTCAAGTCAAGGGGGACGTGTGTACACAAATGCACATTATTATTACGATTTTTCAATAGTTAAATTAAATAAACATAATCTTTCATTCTTGTATTTCTTCATCATTGTGAGATGTACTGTATATGCTATGGAAATGCTTAGTCACGAGCTGGTCAAAATGACAAATGTAATTTCAGGCACATCCCGTTAAAGTTAGATTAAATCATATCTGTCTAGTGGTCAAATGCGAAAAATGGATACAGTTTAATTATTTTTAAAGCAAGAACTGACACATTTACCACTTTCTTTTTGCTCTCTCATTATCTGACAGTTACTATTACAGACCAAATTACTTCTCACTATGACCACCAAGCTCTTACAGAGAGAACTGCATATCCACAATAGTGACCTTAATATGGAAATAAGCATGAAAGATTATCCTTGTTATCGCTGGTATTGAGTGCATCCCAGTAGCTGTCATAGTAATCTCGATTGATTTGTTTCTGAATTATGGACGGTGTTCATCCTAAAGGAAATCGATGGCACTTTTTCAGTGCAGGCACCCTTTTGATTAAGATCCTATTTTTTATTTATTTATTTGGAAGATGTGGAAGAGAGGACTGTTAGCACCATCCCTATATGTTAACACTATGCTAGAGGTAGAAGTGCTAAGAGAGGCACACATAACCTGGACCAAACTACACAACTTGATAAACCTCATCACAAAGCAACTCTTCCAAAATTCCTTCAATAACAAATTCCTTCAATAACAATTCATAAATTTAACAAGATTTATAGAGCAAAAGTGTGTAAACGTGTGTGTGGGATGTTCTGAAATGTGATAAGCCATTATTACGGAGGTATATTGTTGACTAATATCAGGACATCAAATTAAATAAAGCCACAATGCATTTGGTGGATAGTATCATAATGGCGAATGTAAAGGACAGCTGCATAAATTTAAAACCCAAATTACTGTGAATGTGATGATCTCCATTGGAGACATCCTGCAGCGTAATGCGAAAGCAAATAGAATCAATATTACTTCTGAGAATATATGAGGAGGTAACTATCTTCTTAATTCGATAGACAAATGTGTAATGTGAAGAAGAAAAGTGAAACTTTTCAGCATTTTTTTTTGTCATACTATATAGGCTATACAATTAGATTCAGTAGAAATCATAATGTATTGTACCACAATACAGAACATTGTTTACAACCAACTATTGCCGTATTATCAATGTTTTTTTGAGTTTAAGAAAATAATAAAAGACAATTTTCTGTATACTTTATTTTTCAGACTAATCATCGGGGGGCTGATTAGTTATTTATAATGTTTCTAATATTTTTTTTATTACTGTTGATCCATAACCAAACACATTATTCATTGTGCTGTGCATGACCTGGTTTTCAAAGGATTTTGCTGACTGCCTTCTGAATGTATAATGTATTTGGAAGTTATCTGTGCAAAAGCCCAAATAAATCAAAGTAATTAACTCAATAATTGATTTGATAATTTCCCCACAAAATGGAGACATTTTCTGCAAAATCGGCAGAAGTGCTCAGCTGGAGGGACCCGGGGAAATCACGCAGAGAAAGATCTTGCATAAACAATTGGCACATTCTGCCAGAGGCTAAGACACTTTTAATTACACCACACAGAAATCCGGCTTCGCCATATGACCCTTTAATCAATGGCAGATACATGCCAGTCAGACGCATCCGCTTTCGAGCAGAAAATGATTCTCCTGTGATTCGCCCGAAAATCCCTCTGCAATCCCCGCCAATCTGCATTTATATAAAGAATTAGAATCGTGAATTCTGAAACAGTGTTAGGGAGAGAGAGAGAGGGAGAGAGAGAGAGGACAGAGATACAGTGACTGATCTCAGCGACTCATACTTGTCTTGTTGATTTGTAGGCTATTTGTCTCAGGAGACCTTCCTGTTGACCTTCACCTGTTGGCCGTCTGTGAATTTTGTCCTCGGTTTCTGTCAGCTCACCGGACTCATATGTAGATGTGACCTGACCACTCCCTGGCTCTCTTATACTGTATGTACAAAAAACCCAACACTTTGTGTGTTGTGATAAATACACAGTCTATTCTTCGCCGGATGTGACGAATAAACGACCCAACTAGCAGGCAGGAGGCAATGAATAGTCGCTGTTCGTTCCCGTGTTAAAGCAAAGACTTGTCCGCAGGGGCATTCATTTCTATGACATTGTCGAATGCTTGAAATTAATATTTAATTTTAAATGAACCACGGCTGCGCCCGGGCAGGCATCGATCCCGCGTTTGCGTGGGAATGAGGTATTGCACGTAAATGGTGGCCAATGATTGATCACCACTGATATGTTTTTCTGTTGGGAGGGCGGTTGAACAACTCGCACAAGCGCCCCTGACCCTTGGAGCACATGGAGTTGAGAACACTGATAAGTCTTAATCATTCGCACAAAGGGGGCCAATGGTGATCTTGGACGTATTGATTTGTTAATGAGCTTTTAAATTACACCACCAGTGCAGGTGTGTATATTTATACATATTTTATGTACTCTGCATGAATTAATTTGCATCCTTGTGCTCCTCTGGCTGATCCCTAACTGATTCAAAGCAGCATAACCTAAAAAATTCTACAAAATATAAATATTCTTTTGACTGCTTCAGTAATGTGTTATGTATTCCATTCCCCACAATATATTTCATTTATAAAAAGGACAAAGTAAGGTCAATTAAGGTATGGTAAAAATAAGGTATTTTACAAATACCTATATATTATCAGATGATCAGCAAACCAGAAAGAAAATGCATATTTATGCATGGCATGGCAAGGTATGCTTTCTGTTCTTAGGCATTTACAATACTGTATATGTTCTCTGTTTTTCTGTGTCACCACTATACCCTACCGGCCTAGACCCTTAATCAATAACAACTTCACATACAGGTATAACATAATGGGGTGAACAGAGGATATGCCCACAGTACAGTATGCTATCTATAAGACGGAAGCTTTCCATATACTGAGTGGCTGCAGTGTGTGTGTGTGTGCGTGCGTGCGTTCATAATAATTCATTAATTGACATTCCTGGACAGGCTCAGTAAATGAATGCTAAGGAATAACCAGTGTTATCAATCAAAGATTAATGGTGCATCCCTACCAGCTTGGGTGTATTGGTTTGATCAGGGCACTTTTCCCCATCGTTCAATAAGTGGATGAAGAAGGTGTCACTCCCTAAACTTTCACATCCCCTAAAAATAATTAACTGTGCATAAGATATAATGTGTTGTGATTGTGGTTCAGTGGGAGCCTATGGGTGCTTTAAGGGGAGGAGTAGGGAGTGGTGCCAGGCAGCACTGGAGTGGCGTGCACTCTCGGTCTCTCAAGGAGCGTACCTTTAATGTGTTATGTTCTCTGTGTTTTCTGTTGGTCCTGCAGTGTAGAGAGGCTGTACACCAAAGCATGGATGGAGGAATAAGCATAGTAAAGCCTCACTGAGGAGTCGTATCCTTCTAACAACTTGACATCACAGGAGAAAATAACAGATATCTAATTGTAGTGGCAGAAAGAAAGCTGTACTTTGCAGATCCTTACGTACAGTATAATTCTGCTATTTTTTCGTTTAGCCATGCCTGGGTCGGGATTTCAGGGGTTGATTGGTTCAGGCACCAGTGAATGTTATATCTTTGTTGACATTCTCTCCTGCTGGGGTGACACTGAGGTTGGGTCATTGCCTCAGGAAAATGCAGCTTTGTTCTACGAGTCCTTCATGTGAAGAGTGTGAGTCATACAGTAGAGTGAGTGAACCAGCACAGGAAACAATGGAAAACAACAGCAGGCCTCAAATGTCTACCGTTCCCCATAAAGTATGCTGAGTGTGAGGAACAAAAACCTCTCTAGAGTGGCTTTGGTTTGGATTGATCCCAGAAGAAGAGAGGTTCTGCCAATATTATCAGTACAGTGGCCATGTTGAGAGGTCTGGACACTTAACATGCAGGCCAGACCTCTATTAAAACCTATTCTGTGTGTGTGGTTTACCTCCATACTATCCATGTCATTAGGCTCTTAGTATTAATTAGTCTCCCCACCTGGACAGATTATTTGTCTGGGAATTCTATGCAGAACACAGTATAAACTATAAACCCTTAAAATACAATACACAGTTGTTTGTGTTTTTTTGAAACACAATGGGACACAATCTGTGACCCTTTAAAGGTACACCCTTGTGTGCATTTTCTTAGCATTTCTACAATATCGTTGGAAAGCTTTAAGTTGTTAGGCCAAGGAGGGTCATGCTGTATCATACTGGGCATAGAGAAATCAGACAAATACTGTATGTGTACAGATACCTCATTATTTTAAAGGGTTTCTGGGCTTTCTGCCAATTACAATTGGGTGTGCCAAGGTATATGAGCATTAAGCTGTAACATTATTTATAGAGATTGCAATGATCTATGCATCATTACATGCAAGGTTAAGGTCGAGTGTTGGACAGGGACGACTATCATTAGCCGGGTCACCTTTTGAATATAAACAATGTAAGGCTGGAGACTTGTGCTTTGCATTTATTTATTTATCCAGACTGTTGTGTTGTTGAACAAAATGTACACCTCCAGCAAGGCTGAACAATAAATAAACAACTCTAATAAACTTGAGTGTCAACACTCTTGTGCCTTGATGATCAGAGCTCTGATCTGGTTCCTACGTGGAAAGGAATTCCGTTTTTTGTTTGGAAAGCATGGGCATGGGGTGGGTGGGGTAGTGAATAATACTTTTTTTCGACGTGGAAAATAAGTCCCCACATTTACAGTGCATGCCTTTAAGACATAAACTGCATTTAAAGGGACTATAGCCACTCCTGTGGACAGTGTTTCAAACATCAATAGGGGGCTGCATGGGGCAGGAGTTTCTGGGAACGCTAATGCAATTGAGGAGTGAATCTTTAAGCTATATTTACAGTACTTACAGTCTGCATTGTTTATACTGTAGTGCATATCTAAATGTGA
Source organism: Percopsis omiscomaycus (assembly GCA_027575585.1). NCBI lineage: Eukaryota > Metazoa > Chordata > Actinopteri > Percopsiformes > Percopsidae > Percopsis > Percopsis omiscomaycus. The sequence continues at coordinate 11,992 of JAODLI010037336.1, read as the reverse complement.
CTCTTACTGTACTGTACATAGCCTACATGAGTTGCACTAGCATTGTGGACACACACACACACACACACACACACACACACACACACACACACACACACACACACACATACCATAGAGCTCTCTGTCCAGGAGAGCACTATTGCTGCTTGTAATGATTGTGTCATTAAAAGTGGCTGAGAAACGTAATAGATAAGACATTGTGCCGTGCGAAGACAGCTCAGAATGCACAATAAAGCCCCTAAAGCTCCTCTGTGGGAAATCCAATCAATTACAAAGAAAAGGCAAAAGAGCAACATAGAGGTGGAGGACTGTCTTTGATGCCATGCAACTCTAAAGAGAACTAGCTAAAAGAACTGATAAGATTTACCCCTCTTCCGTACTGTACATAACGGACATGAATGGCGTTCAACTTATGACAACAATGGGATCACATTACAATTAAACTCTACTGTAACTTAACAGTAGCTATCTCTCCTGCAACTGACTAAACAATATAAGCCGATTGTCATGTTACATCATCGACTCAACTTGTTTGTGTATGAAATACATACAAATATCTTTTATCTATGTATCTAGAATATATTTTTCTGCGTATCTATCTATCTATCTATCTATCTATCTATCTATCTATCTATCTATCTGTTATTATAATCCTTTCTATTTCCAGAGCGCATGGCCCGTTCAAACACTATCAAGTGGTAAAAGAAAAAACACTATTTATCTATCTATTCATTAAATTGATCTGTTCAGGGTGAAAGGGGAGTAAAGCTTTTCTGGTTTTGGATGTGAAACAGGGAGACACCAGTCCATTGCTGGAACAGCTCATATCCGTCGTCTACATTCACACCTACAGTATAGGACTATTTACACTCTATAGGCAACAATGTTGACTACTGTATCCCCATGGTGCCTACAGTACTGTATATAGTAAATAGAAGGGGAAAAAAAACAAGCAATCGTTATTAGTTAGTTAGTTATTGACCTGGCTCGAACAAATAACCACCAAGCTTTATGGAGCATGCTACCTGCCTGCCTAGCCTTATTCACTTCTAAAGTGGAAGCTGTTACAGACCTAAAAGAGAAAACACCACCATATTTTTGTGTGTGCTCACAAACACTAATAGTTTGCTGCACAGCACATCAGCTTTGTATTTCACACCACACACTTAATTATTTGTTCACATTTTAGTTCACATCATGCTGATGAAAAAGTAAAAACACGCATTTCAGCTTAACCTCTGGAAGTTGATGTCAGTCTACATCCAGTCAGTCACTGGGTTACAGGTAGTCTACCATGATGCAGGCACCACACATTTGTTTAGTTAATAGTGTTAGTTAGTGACTAAGGATTGATCACTGGTGCTGTCACCTGGATGCATCAAACAAGATTTGAACATCAGCACAGAGCACATGTGATGCAATGTAATGTAATGTAAAGTTATGTAATACAGTTGTCAGTCCTGATTTGAGAGTTACAATCTGATTTCTTTACTTAACAAATACATTGTTGTAAAGTGTTGCTTTACTGCATTCACATACACGCTTGCAGGATACCTTCTAAATCCGTCTTCACAATGGCCTACTTGGGCATTTTACCATACACAAAAAAACGTGCCCGTACTTTTACAGTGAATGTCACAGTTGTTGTTTCTGCTTCAGAATCAAAGTAGGACAAGTGGGCGCAAAATAGTATTACTTCATTGCTTGCTTAATAAAATTAGTCTAGGCACAGTTGGTGGATAAAATATTTGTATCACCAAAATGTCAACCTTTTCGGGAAATAATGGAAAGCAGATTTATTTTTAGACTCAGGACCATACTGAAACCATTGTTTCAAGTATCTATGCAAGCAATATAAAACACGTGCATGTTAGATCCAACACTGCTGTCTAATTCAGAATTACACAGTCAATAAAAAAATACTTAAGACCGTATGAACACAGGAATAAGTGTATATATAATTAGCCTGTATGATAAAATTAAAAAGAGAGAGGGACATTTTTTTTTTCTATCAAGATGTATGTTGCCCTCACCTCATGTGCATGTTTATTTACACTTCTAAATAGCTGTACAGTGAATTACTATTTTATCTCTGCTTTAGGCATATTTTACATTTTGGGAATTGCATTTAAATTGCTTTAATAATAGCTAACTGTGCGAAGATACAACCATTCAAACCCCCTTTCTTATTGAACTCCAAAATACATCATTGCTTTTGCGTAATTATCTCCCGCAGGCAGTTTTCTTAAAGAAGTTAAATACATTTTCTCATTTCCTTTTTATGTTTTTATTCCCCATCACTTGAGTTACCGTCAGTTGTGGGCCGCTGAGCACTTGAAAGCATAGAGGTGAGAGAGAGAAATAGACTTTTTTCATAGAAAAATAACCTGATAATTCCAGTAATCCATCACAGTATTGCTTAAACGTTTGACCCAAGACCCTTGTAAAGAAATTGCTCACAAGTCTGTGACCACATACGCATGCACACACCTGCACTGATTATGTAGTCAGCCATGCAAACACAGGCCAAGATAATCACATAAATATACGTGTAAATATTCAACCATAATCAACTTTGAAAAAAGTACGCACATTTTATTAATGATGTTTTAAAAAGTCGAATTTATTTGGGGATCCCATCAAAGAACCTTATCACGACTGCTCCCGAGGTCCTACAGTAACCCCCATTTTGAACCACTGATCTCCCACTCGCACACACACTCTGTGTCACTCCATTCCTTTCAAGATTTCCTGCAGGGGGGCCGCTTCCTACACGCCTCATTCTGATTTATATGCCAATTTGAACAGCTCTGTATTGCAGAGCTGAATTTTTTATTGATGTAATCAGTGACACACTCTAACCCACTCATTTGATAATTTTTCCTCCAAATAGCCCAATTATAAAGTCAAAATCCTAAAGGCAGCGCTTCTAACAAAGGGCGTCTTGAGGATTTTATTCATCGGAAACCTTTATTACCTGCAAATGATCACATCCAAAATATGTCTTGTTTGGTGTCTTAACTGAATTATTCTTTCAATTGTGGTGTGTACTGAGTTGCTCTATGATTTACCTCCTACAGCTAAAGAAATTGTTTTTGCATGTGTTGTTTGTTGTAATGTTTCGGATGATTGTAAGCTTTTGGCCTTCTAACAACTTCTTGGAATTTAAAGTGGCACTCCCCGGTTTGTGTGTGGTATTACCCATATGGTTGAAAACCATTGTTACAAAAGCATTGTTGTTGAGGTTTTAGATTCATGCACCTCGGTGCTGAGTGGTTCGCACTCCTCTCTACTCCCCCATACAGTGCTCATAGGATCACATCCATCATTTTAGTGCACAGTTTTTTTTCAAAACATTAACAGTGAGCTGGGGACAAGATTTAAGGCTCTGGGGGCGCCATAACTAAATGTATCTCAAATATTCATTTATATGATGCGTTAAGATATTTGGCTAGTCTGAATATTTTACTATTTTATTATCTACATATGTATGTATATGAAATATAGCAAATATAAGGGGGGACCTAGGGAGATGATCATTGTAACTGGAAAATCTGGCGTTCTTTTATCACAATCATGATGATGTACAGCATAATGCAGAAACACCTGCTGTTCATTGTCTAAACTGTGTAATGATTATAAATCAGCAGTAATTTGGGGGATGAGTTATGGTAGCTGCGTGCCAGCTCTGCTATAGTATCACACACAGCGCAACTAAACATCCAATCATCTCACATTTTGGGTAGATATTGGAGCAAAGGGAATATGGCAAGGGAAATAAAGCTATAGTGACACATTTTGGATCACAATGACAAACCATTGTTTAAATACAACATAGCAGGTAATCGTTTGTTATAAACATAAATAAGACGCTGTTGATAACTCATCAATGATTAAGGGATGTAGCCTATATCTTGATAGATTTGAGAATAATAGCAGGCCTGTAGGCCTACTCTGAAAAGATTCTCTGGATTGCAGTCAATAAAGACTTGATTGGTACCGAGTCTGCAGTGGTAGGCCTACGTAAGGTTCCTCCTACTTCTTAGTGCACTCAGCCACTGACATCTTTTGAGTTTGTTGCAATGTAAATCAAATTGGTTAGAAAAACCCCAAAGCTACCAAAGCGAATTAGCATAACGTAGTTGGTTGAGGTGAAAGCTCTTGTTTTGAATTGCTAAACAACAAATTAGAAATGATCCGATACAGATATTATTGCGTAGTGATCATTTTACCCCGCCCCCACTCAGCACCAGGCTGTCTCCTCCTACTCGACACGACTCGGCCCAATGGTACTGAAGTTACAGGGTGTGGTCAGATCTAAAGACGAAAAAACTTGAAACTCCCAACAGTTCAATAGGCCTCATCTAGTTGTACTGACTCGAAATGAACAAAATTAACATGACTTCCCACTACTAATCTACTCCAGTAGGCTATGTGTCAGTAGGCCTATAGGCTACAATCCAAGAATCCCCGTTTTAGTCATAGAACTTTAAAAATAACTGTTTTAGACAGCTTATTGCCCTTAAGCACTTTGTTAAAGTTTATTTCCTCCCATGAAAACCTACCCCTTTTCCATTAGCTTAGTAAGTCTCGTGAAATGTCAAATTTTTTTTGTCTTTTATCGCTGTCAAATCTGTATGTGGCTTGTCACGGCCGACTAAGCAACATTGGTGTTGTGCTGCACGGTCTTCTGACAGGTGGTTTCACTCCCACATAGCGCTGGTCCCTCAACCACGTCGTGCAGATGGCATGGTGCAAGCTAGTGCAACCCAGCAGTTGTTGCTTTGGAGATGCTCTCGGCTCTAACTGTTAGCAGCTAGGGCCTATTCTCGCATGTGCTTGGCGATGAATTCATTTTTATTTTAAAGAAAGAATAAAAATAATCACATGTTCTGTCATAGTGTATTGTATTTACAACACATATGGGAAATTGCATGAGCAAAATAATGTCGCTAGCAAAACAAAACAGTAAACCACTGAGCAAAACATTGTGTACAGAATGCTTAAAGTAAAGCGTCTATGCATGTTGCAGTTGACAATGTTCAGGGCTACCTGCTTATGTACATTATGATCCAGAGGGAATCAACATACATCCATATGAAGGTTTTATGAAAACAACATGTATGTCTGAGGACGTTAGTCTGCACATTTACTCTCCACTTTTCAGTCTGTAGTGGACGCAAGCAAAATCAAATGCAACTGTATAAACAATTGTTGTTGTTTTTTAATCCAGTAAAATATTGTGTTTAGAACATCATTGTGAACATCAATGAGAAAATGTCAAATACTGTACAACTAATTAAAAACAGTTTGCTAAGCCAGGACCCCCCATTTTCTAGCTACTCAAAACAGTGCATATTTGTTAATACTGGTCGGTGAGAATAAATAACATTTTCTAAAATGCTGGTTCAGATTTCAACAGTGACTTTCCATTTGCCAAAAACCCAGAGCACAGTGAGACTGAAGTCCTTTTCTCACTGTAGCATCCTGCCCTTTGTCATGTTATGGTGCTCAAGCACTTCAAAAGAACAAGTGAACAGCATTGACCTCAAGGCAAAGTGATTGTTTTTGTATCCTATAATTATTTTTTCCTAAAATAAACAGTGGGTTCAGTTTATGTGTCTGTGATCACTTTTGTCCTAAACTGAACAGTGAACACCTTAAAACAGTAAATGATAGAAATGACAAGGAACCTTGCATTTAGAACCTTGCACTATAGTAATAACTTACTATTACCACAGTATGTACTGAAATTATGGCTACACTTGTAGTAAAGCACTGTTAAAAACCCTTTTGATGTACATGCCACAGACCTTCCGAACATTGGGTTTGAGTACATATGTTAGATGTTCATGGATGTCAGAGAGTTCGGAGCAGAGGGCAGTAGTTTACATTAACGTCCTTGCAATATAACCGTAGGTAATCCATACTCGTCTGTACAGAGGGGGCACGGTAGTTTATGAATTCTTGCGTGAAGGTCTGCTCTCTTTGTATTAAAAAAAGAAAGAAGTAGTTTGCCATGTTACGAGCAAATGACAGGTGACAAAAGGGTTTAAAAAACAATGTGAGCATTAATTCACATAGTAAAGCCAGTAGATCATGTTGAAGAGGGAGAAGGTGAAAGGGAATATTATCCGTGACCATCTGTCAATGGCGTTTACATCCGTCAGGTCTGGGATTTTGATTTTGAGTTGTGAGGATCGCCTGCGCAGCCGGGACTTCTTCAGGCGCGTGTTCCTGTCCAGGCTGAGGCGGCCTGACTCATGCGCCACGCTCTGCTTCCTGTACTGGATTCCTGAGTGGTCAAACACCATGGAGGAGTTACGCGTCTCACCCAGGCTGGTTGTGATTTCATTTCCCGCCACTTCGTTGTGGATCTCCAAGGTTGTCAGTAAAATGTTTCCCTGCGAGTCAACCTGAGCAGAACAGATGGATGGGTATTTAACCAATGATGAACAAAAAACACATACATCATGCTTCCCAGTCCAGCAACAAATGTAAGCTATGGAAAGGTTGGCCTTGGGAAAAAAGTATGTTTCCACTACCTATATATTGACTGAAGAGTTCATCTTTTATCTATAAGTTCTGTATATGCAGGTTACAAATGTTGCACTAAGGCTAATGTAAATTTTAGAACTACAACTACAACTACAAACTACAAATTTTAGATAAATCTAAGAATAAAAATGGCAATTCACCTATCAAATGCATTATGAAACATTAATGTAGTAACATCTTATGTAAGAGCAACAGAGGCAAAAAACAGAAGCTGACATATTTAGGTTCCAGTATTACTGAGTGGATTCAGATATTCATTGTAACTGCTTCCCATCCAGGAGCGAAAAGGTGCCTGTTATTCCTGGAGGATACATCACTGGTTCAAATTTGAAATAATTTTTGTATATAACACATTTATTGCTATAACATTTACAAAGGTTCAGCCAACTGACAGTTTTGAGCAAGCCTCTCCACATCTCCTCAATATTTGTGGAGGACTACATGTTTATTTCTTTTATATATATATATATCTATATACATATAAATACTTTTTTTGTTGTTGCATTTTCCATTTGAAATTTCTAGCGGCGCCCCTGTAATAATTAACTTTTAAATACATTTCAAATAGTAGTAGTCAGTCAGAGTCTACTGTATCAGACTAGTTATTTCATAATATATAATAGTTACTAGTGGAACACAATCAAAACACCACAAATGCATGAAGTAAAGGGAATTTGTCTAGAGGAAACAAAATAGAACGGGTAATATACTCGGTATAGAATGGAGGGTATAACAAAAATGGCGAGTGTCAATGACTGGTTGACTGCCCAGTGTCCGATGGGAAAGAGAAACTTCACAGTGGTTTCTGAGGAGGTTCACTGATGTGACGGGGACAGGCAGTGACGGACACTCACCCCTCGTGAGTGACGACTTCCTTGTACCTGATTGGACTGTTTAACAGATGAAGACTTGCAATTGCCTCCTTCCAGAACAGACTAGCCAGGAGAAACACAAACAGAGACGCCTTCATCTGAGGCAGAAGTGTTCGACAATACGATGCTACTCGAAGCACTGTAACCATTGGCTGTAGTTAAAAGCCACAGGGATATATAGAACATCAAGCCCTCCAGCACGAGAAAACTTGACTTTCTAAAAGTGAAGCATGGATTTATGCGGGTGCAAAGTTATTTTATATTCTGAAGTCTTCCTGGGGAATGAAAAGTGAAACTGAACCCACCCTGGTTCTGCGCTTGGCATTTATCGCTGAGAGGTACAATTGATTATGGGGACTACTAAGCTGTCCAACTATACTTCTTCCCAAAGCCTTTTATGAGCAGAACTAATGAATAGGCTTTTATGAAGGAATGTGATCTGCTATTTTACACCAGCTTAGATTCCTTAATCTCCTCTCGGTAAATGGCTAAACTGCAAAAAACGGTTGTACACCTTATTAAGACCGAAGCCCGTTCTAATAAACCTTCTGGCCTTGCCCTTTGAAATTACTGGTCCGTGTCATGGTTGCCTGATATATATCTGAAAATGCTTCTTACCCGGGGCCCATCAAATTTCTCCCGGTCGTTATTCGCCTTCTGCGCCTTCTCGGCCAGTTTCTTCTGCATCTGTGGGCCTCTGCCAAAGAAGATGTAGTTCACAAAGGCATACTCCAGCAGTGCCAGAAAGACGAATACAAAGCAACCCATCAGATACATGTCTATAGCTTTGACATAGGGAATCTTGGGCAGGGTTTCTCTCAAATGGGTGTTGATGGTGGTCATAGTCAGCACAGTAGTAATCCCTGAAAGAGGAACAAGATAATGCTCACGTCATAAAATTGATTGTTAATCTACTGCATTTATACAGATATATAATATATAATAATACATATACATATAATATAAAATATAAATGTCATTGCGCTTATATACAGGCCCACACTTCGCCGTAAATAGAATATGGTTCCTTAAGACATCGATGGTCAATTATATCGCCTTTCAGCAAAACCCATGACATTACAGTAAAATGGCCACTGACACATTTGTAATTACATTATTATTCCAGCAATTCACTTTAAAAGGAGGTAAATCGGTGGGACATCAAGACACAATGCTTGCTATGGCTGTTTTAGAACATATCGGTCCTTGCAGAAAATTCTGCTGCAAGGGACGGGTGTGATTCAACACATTATGCATTGGGGTTACACAAACTAGATGATTTTAGGCGAAAAAGTCTGCAGATGAATAACCAGTGTCAGCGTTGCAGAAGTCAATTTGTCCCAATTGGAGCATCGTTTCTTGAATCGTGCAATGGCGGGTCAGTGCCGATATTGCTTATCTGTGTAACACCACACAGAGCAGAATGGACATGATCTGCCATGGTGTGAATATAAATTATGTACCAAGCAATGAGTCATATCCACTCAGGCATGGAGTGAATAAGATTGCATTAAATCAGAGATCACAATCCTCCTTGCTAGACCTCTGTGTCAGGAAGGCCTAGCTTGCCAGGCTAGCAAAATGTCTGTCTCTCTGATTACACCTTTAATTAAAAAGCAATTGCTGGGGTATTACAGGGGTGTAACAGCTTGACCAAGACTTTGTTTCTAATAGGAATTTGTTCCCTAAGGCATTCCTTAACCTCATTAAAGGATAATACTACACTTCATTGTCAAAGTCTGACTATGAGTTACTTTCATCAAGTGCAAACATTTTCCACAAAAAAACCAATCATTATCACCCAAACAAAAGGAGATTGGAGACGCCGTCAATTGGCAAATAGCAATAGCACTTACATTCAGTGTATCCTCGATTATTTCAAAATATTAATGCAAAGGCCTGACAGTTGACAGTTCTTAGGAACCATTGGTTTACACAGGCAACGACACACCCACAGACACCAAAGCCTGCACACCACCTCAGTGGCCTTGTGTTTAGCGTTTGTGGGTTTGCTCATTACATATTTGGAGGAAAACAAACACATCATATGTATTATATAGCACCAGCACAACATTTGCCAATTCCATTAGGAAAATCACTGCTACATTCTATAGACATGTATAGTTCATAAATAAATGGATTCCATTTGGAAAAAAACATGAATTGAATTGCATTCTAACTGAATTGATCTATTTGGGTCAGCATCTTCTTAGCAGCAAATCAAAGTCTATCTCATGTCCATCCCTAGAGAAGGCTTCCACTGTGAAGGTACCTTCTAATCGAAAGTAGAAACTGGATCTCTTTAAATGTACTACTACATCCATTTATGAATAGTGCAATTATGCACTCTCACTGTTAGTGAGAGTGCATAATTGAGAGACAGTACTTTTTCATTACGCAGGTTTTCTTTAAAGCCACTCATCTAGAGCAGATCAATTTACAGTAATAAGGGTTATTACAATGTTGAGACAGGCTTCATATTTGTTTCCCGACCAGAAGAACCCATTGACAGATGCGAGATACAGTTTAGCCATGGCAAACTCCTCTTATGGCTATTTTATTAAATAAATATTTCCAAAAAGAGAGAGAAAGAATACTGCCCCGCTTTGGAGAGCTCTACTTTCAGCCCATATTACATATATGGTAATATATTTTCCTCTGCTTTCTTTCTTTCTTTTGCTCTTTTTCTTTCTTCCTGCGAAAGCTGCAACTACGTACAGTAAGAACTCAAAACATACCTAAAGCAACTCTGGCTGCTGAGGCATCGTAATTGATCCAGAAGGACACCCAGGACAGGATGGTGATCAGGATAGATGGCATGTAGGTCTGCAGGATGAAGTATCCAATGTTTCGCTTCAGTTTGAAGCTCAGTGAAAGTCGTGGATAGGCACCTTTACAGAACCAAGAAGATTAGCTTTCAAGAGGAAATCTGTTCTACATATCATACATATCATATCATAACTACATATCAGGATTAATCATTAATAAATAATCAGGGTCATAATTCTACATTATTATTCATTACTAATTATTGTTCTTTTACAAGCATTGGGTTATAATTTATATACCCATATATTTATATGGGTTATGTGCCTCATGATATTCTGTATCACATACACTGAATCCCATCAATCCCAATGCCTTTTTACACAGGGGTAATTGCCTCTTCATTATTATGCCAATTTTGAGTGTTAAGCTCCGTTCAAAAAGCAAGTGTCAAAATCTGTCAACACTCGCGTAACCTGTGGGCGAAGCATTGATGGTCACAGTCACGGCAACACCCTTCTTGAGGTTGCTTTAAAGGTACACTCCTCGATTTGGTCTTGCAGTTTAAAATGACAAAAATGTAAAACCCCCACTCCGCCCTTCTCTTCCTCCACAGCACCACCGCTTTTGTGGATAGTTATACCTTTAATGCTGAACTACTGGCAAAACGCTCGGCTTAGCACATTCACTCTCTACTGCATGTTGACGCTTGCCAGGTGAACATACCTTTACATCAGAGTGTTAATTCTGAAATTAGGAGACTCTTTGAAATAAGTGGTCTCTTGGGAGACCACTCCAAAATAATGTCTTTCACTGAATGCACCATTAAAATGTGGATCAGCCTCCAATGCATGTATGAGTGGATGATGGTGACTACACGAACACTGGGGGAGGGGCATCACATAAAACAAAGAAAAAAATCTATTTCTAGCAAAATGTTTAACTATTTTAGCATGTTTAAAACACCACATCACCATGGCAACCCATCATGCTCAAGAAAACCTCCTTTACCTGTGGAAAAAACGACATTCCTGGAAACCAGTTTGTAGTCCACGATGGAGAACTGAGGGAGCTCAATGCGCGTCACTCCGGTTACTGCGTTATCTCCTCCTTTCCAATAAAACTCGATATCGTCTGTTGTGTAACCGTCTGTAGATAGGGGAACATAAATCATGTCAAAACAAAGGCGTGACTGAATGCCAAATGTATTTCTATCCCATGTTTTACACAAACGGCATTTTCTGGCCTAAAGTGATGTGATATACAGTAGGTGTATTGAATCACAGTGACTGGGATGCCTGTATTTGCTTATTATATTAGACAGCTAAATCTTCCATATGTCACTGGCAGGCAGTTCAGCTGATACTATATTGATGGTTTCCATCACCTTCAGTAGCTGTGTGACAGCACAGTGAATGAAAAGCCAGTTACATTAATGAGACCTATTGATACTGAAATAACACCATGATGCCATAGAGACCTAAAGGTTCACTCCTTGATGGTGCAATAGCTTCCCCAGATCTCCAAATGTCTGCCCCGGGTTACTGTTTACATTTTGAAACACCAATGTCCACAGCTAGGGGAAGGGATAGCGCCTAGGAGTAACTTAAAGGTCCAGTGTGTAATTTCTAGTGACATCTAGTGGTAAGGGTTGCGTATTGCAAACAGCCAGTCACTCACGGCCTACCCCTCCCTTTGCGAACACGAAGGAGAAGCTATGGTGGCCGACGTAGGATAAAAGATGTCGTCTGAGACAGCAGAGAATAACAATTTCAAGGTAGTGACGAAACGCGTTC
>JAODLI010037315.1:0-18478 GCA_027575585.1 Percopsis omiscomaycus | reverse complement strand
CTAACTTTAAAACTCTTCTTAAAACCTACCTCTTTTCTTTGGCTTTTAACACCAGGTAGAGTGTTGATGTTATGTGCATATTTGCATATTTTAATTGATGTTTACTTATTTAATTCAATTTAAATCGTTTTTGGAAACCTTGTGTTTGTTAAAATTGTGCTATATAAATAAAGTGTATTGGATACATATATATATATACATACACACACACACACACACACACAGTATATATAGACACACACACACACAGAGAGAGAGACAGAGACAGAGAGAGAGAGAGAGAGATCCATGTAAATATTATTTAAATATTATTTAAAAAAAGGAAATCTTGATTTCAACCACACTGAATTTTAGGTCAACAGCCTGTATTATTGTCACATCGTTTGCAATAATACAGATATTAAAAGGTTTTTAAAAATATATCTAAAATTAGATGTTATTCCACGGTGAAACCAGGGCACCTGAAGTCGGTCAGACAAATGAGTGGGTCAATGTTTCAGCAAATGAAGAGAATGAAGAGGGAGATATAAGGAGAGACATGTGCGGGGGGCGTATTAACGTCTGCTGTGTCCATTCAGCAAAACACAGCAGACTTCCTCAAACACTCACTCCCACGTTTCTGGGTGAAAGACACAACGGGAAAAACTGCGACTCTAAAGTGTGTTTTTTTGTAGTGTGTTTATTCACGCATTATGAAGATATTATGCTACAGCAAAGAAAGACAGAGCTACAGCTTTGTGATAAATACTTTTTTCCTTATCTGGGTCATTAGAGTTGTGAGACAGAGATACCCTCTAACACAAACACTCCACACCAATTTATTGAATATCATCATAAATATGGAAAGAACATCGTTTGATCTATGACCCAACTTAACGGCCTCTTGGCTTGCTTGATAGCCCTACATACTGTGATATTACAATCTATCCTGATCAGGCTAAAAAGTTAAAACACGACACACTTTGCATTAGCCTACTGACACTCGACGACAGGAGCGTATCTTACGCTTATATTTACAATAAATAAAAGGACTCATCTGCGCACTGAGAATGAAATGTGAAAGTCTTTCAAATGATGCCAAACTCAGCGCGTTTATAACCGACCATTGAAACTATCTAATTATGTGTTTTTTCTAAATGCAATCAATTCTATTTTTCACAAACGTTGGAGAAACTAGTTAGGCTACTTACGCCCTCGGTCTTGGGAACCCCATTGATAGTAGGACGTCCAAATTGGATCCACATTTCACAGTGGCAGGTCGGTTCTGCCTAAGTCTCCGCGGGATAATTTTGCTATAAAGGTCATCTTTAGCAGCCATGATTCACCATCCCGTGAGGTTTTGTTGTTTTCGCTCTCTGTCGTACGAGCGATGAATGGAGATATAACGGAACCAATATAGGCTGAAATAGATTAGAGCGGTGGTGTGTGTGGCCAATGGTGCCCTTGTTCCCCGCCCTCTAAAGGGAAACGTCAAATTCGTGTGTTTGTGTGTGTACATGTTTGCGTACTAAATACCAAAGACAGAATAGGTCTACATGTTTTTACTTTGAGTAACAAATCATTTATTTTAATTAATTTATTGCATATTGCAACAATATCTAACTTGAACACATATAATATTAAATAATTACAATGAAAATTATCGCAAAAATGGAAAAATATCGTTCATATCACATTTATGTATGGAATTCTAAAGATGACAGTCATGAGAGAGGGGTCATATTAATCTAGTCTTGTCTTCTGATTGGACAGTTGGACTGTAAGGTACAATGACACAGAAAACACAGCCTGCCTCTTGAAAGGCTTGTCTCATCTCCACCTAGTGGGACAAACACAAAGCAGAACCACATAATTAAACAGGACATTACTATGAAAGCACCAATTCCTTCTCTATAATTGATTTGATAATAGAACAATTGTAATTTTGGATTGGCTAGTGTAGACAAGCCATCATATTATCTAACTGGTGAGAACATTCTATCAGCAATCAATACAATTGGATTACCTATTTTTATTCCTACAGTAAAATTAGGTTTTAATCTTATATTTTGAATATGCTCATAAGAATCCCACTGTCATAGTTACAACAACAATTTCTGAAGTTAGAGGTTACAGGTGGTTATTTTATGTTTGGATCTATTGATATTGAATTATATCAACTCAAAGTAGGTTCTCCATTCTGTGGGAGGATGGTACTGGCCAGGTGGTACAACTTCTTAACAGGAAAGATCCACTACTAGACAACTAGACAGTATTGTGCAGTCTCACCAGCCTGGCCTGGTCCAGACACAGGCCAATCACAGCCCCACCACTACCTGGTAGCTTCACAGCTGAGCCGAACTGCATGAAGGAGCAGAGGAGAGGAACAGAAACAAGCATAAAAACCAACCCACAGGCACAGCAAAGCATTCAGCCATTCCATTATCAGAAGTTACATGTTCGTCACCCACCTGCCTTGCCAATTGGACCATCTTGAGATTCCCAGGGCCGAGGCAGTCCTCTGTGTAGACAGACCTGGAGAAAATATGTTTCAGTTTCCCCAACGACTTTTGTTGTCCATGTAACCATAATGAAAATGCAACAAACTCAAAACATAAATACACCTCCTCAGCTCAAAATTCTGGTCCATCAGCTGTGCCAGCCTGCTCCAATCTCTGTCCTGTAGAGCTATCCTGGAAGAGGGTAGCCGGGGGGAAAGAAAAAAAAAGAAACGGGGCCAGAGAAAGCCCACATTATGTCCAATTCATGACAAATAATGTAGTCATATAAATAAGTGCCAAAACTACTAAACCAACCTGGCTTGATCGGTGAGCTCAGCAAAAGACTTCATGGCCTCTACCACCAGAGGTTCACCTGTGAAAATATGAGGTCACTGTAATGTTTCATAAAATAAAAAAATAAAAGAATGACCTATTTTACACTATAGGCCACACACCCATCTTAAAGCCACTTCCTAAACACGTTTACTTCAGATGTGCACCGCCACCCTGGAAAGTTACGTTTCAGTGCATTTTTGTTTGTTTTTGTTTTTAAATGCATACTCTACCATGGAAAATTTGACTAAAATAATCAAGTATCAAATTCTTTTGTAAAATGTTCCAGTGGGACCGGCCCGTTCCGGACACGAGAACCAGCGCAGCTCCTGGTCATCCCCTGCCTGAAGTACTTTACCTCAACTCTCTTCTGGCCGAGCTACCTGTCTCCCCTACCAGACCCCTACAAGTGCATACTATACAAGTGTTTACTATACAACTTAAGGTACCTAGTACCTAATCTACTGTTCACTAATAAGCTGTAATGACTGTGGATGTCACTAATAGAGTGTATGATGACTGGTGTAACGCCTGAATAAAGAGCACACCATTTAGCCAGCGCTGTCTAATGTTGCTGTGGATGCGTCCAGAGTCACTTGGATCACTCAGGTAGGCCAGCCAGAATGGTGGGAGGCTACTCATGTCCATCAAGATGTAGTCCCCTGAGGATAGGACACACACACACACACACACACACACGTGAACGAAAAGGCCGTAAAAAGGGACGCTGTTACAGTAGAGCCCTCTGAAACACCTTATGGCTGTAGGGGGATGGGTAGATGTATAGTATTTGTGCGCTTAGAAGAGCTGTTGGGGGGGTATTTCTCAGTGGTATTTCTAAAGGGAGAATTCTAGACACAAATCCTGACATGTACCTTTAATGGTATGTCATTTCTTAGGTTATAATCAACTAATATATTCATACTTCCTTCATTACTGACAGACATGAGATGAAATACCATAGCCCCGCTCCTCCATAAGATGCTTGTTGAAATCCATGTAGACCAAGCCTTCATATACCTGAGACGTGAAAGAAAGAAATTATTGTATTCATCTACATCACCATACGCCACAAGCCCCAAAAATTAAGTGTTTCACACACCTGTACAAGTGGGAAAGCAAACTACGAGGCACTTCTTGTAATAGCTTAACATTTAACCCTAACTGCTGCCGATGTGATGGATGGCGCCTTGTATGGCTGACACCACCATCGGTGTGTGAGTGTGTGTGTGTGAATGGGTGAATGTGAGGCAGTGATGTACAGATCACAACCCTGTGTGTTAGAAAAGAGTGCTATATAAATGCAGTCTATTTACCATAACATAAATCATAAAATGTCCTGGTCGTTATAGAATCATGAAGAAACACATTGTTATGCCGGACCAAAAATCATAATCTGTCTAGTATTCTGAACTAGTCATATAAAATAAAATCCACAAGAGGTTGTGCTGTTGTGGCATAATATCAGTACGGCTGGGATCTTCTTGGCCCTTGGCCTGTGACCTCCTGCCTAAAACTGCATCGCAGCTGCACCATCGGCCCACAGCATCACTCCATCTCATGTGACTGGAATAAGCAACTATGAACAATGTTAAACTGTATCCCCATGTATTAGAAAGAACAAAAGTAAAAATAATAATAGGTATATTTTATGTTCCCCTAAAAGAATCCCACAACACCTTAGGGCTCGTCAAACCACCGATGTGCAGTATATTGCATACAGTACCTGCACAACTCTGTCTTGGAGGCCGGCAGTGATAAACAGCTCGTCCGTCTCCACATTAAGAATAAAATTTGCTTTGATGGGTTTAGCAAGGTCCTGACAATATAAAATCACATAGAATTTAGATAAAAGACATTCCCACAGTAAATAGTTATGTATTTCTCTTAGTTGCCTTGATTGTTTTAACATTTCTACATATGGCATTAAAAGGTGCTGTAGGTAGGATTTTAGAGCTATACATTTAGTGTAATTTCTTAGAAATGCCATAGACATCCGTCAGCTATCAGTGAGTAATGTGCTCTGTGAGACTGTCTGCTCTGGTTGATAGCGCTCCAGAGGGAGGGAGCAGAAGAGGGAGGGGTGGGTTTTTAGGTGGTTGGTTTTCTAAATCTTGCTCTCTTTTGTAATTTTGTTAGCTAACTCTCGTTGAAACTTTCAAATCCTACCTACAGCAGCATTTAGGTGATTTTACAGTTTATTGTCACACGATATTCCTTTTTCACATTTGTCAGTTTTGATGGGCGTGGGTAGTGGGGGGCGACAACTTGTACAGTAGTTACAACACACAAAAATGCCCTGGTAATTTTAAATCCGGTTTTAAAGGAATGGCAGTTTGTAAACTTTCCTTTAATGTGGTTATACAGTACTTGTGAATTTTATAACGCAATAATAATAATAATTTGTGACAATTAACTACTCTAATCCCATTCATGCACTAAAGTTGCACATTTATAAGCATAAGTATAAGCACATCTTACACTGTCAGTGATGTTATAGAATTTCATAAGACACTTCAGGGTAGCTGAGATGATGGCACTGTAAATGTGAGAACATTAAGAAATATAAATAACACAATTGAGTGTGTAATAATAAAACTCTTAAAAAAGGTACAATCCTTGATTGTGTTTTGGTACCCTTAGAAGCCCGAATTTCTAAGATCACTGTTTAGGTTTGAAAAACACATAGCTGTAGGGAAAAAGGTAGAGATGATGTGAGATTGATGTGAGTCTGGGAAATCTGTGGTGGGATGAGTAGAGAGTAGAGCTAGCCACTCAGCACAGGTGCACTCTTTAAACTAGTTTCAATTACAAGGGAAAGTCCAGACACAAATCGAGAGTTGTTCCTTCAAACACGCTAAACTAAAACCAATAGAATATCTCACCTACTTCCAGCAAGACCCTATAGAAAAGAAAACAACAACTTTTAAACAGTAAACAATATGTTGTTATTTTGGACTTTTTAATTTTACTTAAGAACGTCTTGGTAGGATCTTACCACTTGTCGAGGAATGTTGGTATCATACTTCAGGGTGAAATTCTGCTTGGTCAAAGCAATACTGTTGAGAGAGGGACAAAAAGAAAGGTAGCTGAATGACTATTGGCAATTTTACATTACAAAAAGAAATTAATCGGCTAGTAGCACTTGAAAACACTGATGAAAAGGGTATTGTGACTTTGTGTGATTCACAAATAAATAAAAGTGGTTAACAATTAGAGTTAGGAAATTTAGCAGATGCTTTTATCCAAAGCAACCTACAGTGAGTACAATAAAAAAAAAAAAAAAATGTACAGGTAGGCCTTGTCAGGACTGCCGCTGTGGCTTCGGCCACACGGTGACAGTATGTGTGGGAATGAATGGGTTTTGTTTATTTGTTCGTTCTGTTTCCACTGGTTGTGTGCTTGGTGTGTGTCTGTCATTTTCTCACGCCTCCAGGATGGAAGGTGGATACGCCCCGTGCTGACGCAATCATCGCATCTGCCGTTGATTTGATTCAACGCACATGCTGGTCATTCCGGGGTTCACATGCTGGTCATTCCGGGGTTCAGGGAAGACTACTTATACCTGGTCGACCTGCCACTCGATGCCAGATCGTTGTCGACCCTGAATATGCTTCGCTCTAGGGCCTAGAGATCATAATCAAGTGCCTAGAGTCTAGGCACTTGATTATGATCTCTCGTTTATGCCTTTTGATAAATCCTTGGATACAAAAATTAACCAGCACCGTACTACGTTGTTGATAAAACTCTTTTCTTAAACATCACTCCAGTCTGCGCCTGGGTTTTACTAGCCACTTCCTGACAGGCCGGGCTTGTTTGGGATGGAACATACAACCTTTTGGGGTGGGAGACGACCATGCTAGACTATTGTATGACTTGAGAATAATTTTCCACTATGACATTATAATACATCATTAATCTCACCCTTGCTGGGAGCAGAACTGGTAGAACTTCTTACATGTAGCCTGAAGTAACCGGAGACCTCCTAGGTACCTAAAAAAAAAATAGATCAGTTTGAAATAGCCTGAACTTCATTTCCTATTTTAAACACTGTAAAACTGCTTTACACAAACCCTTCTTTTCTACTAATGCAGAACAGATCCTGCAAACTTCCAAACTCTGTGGGGTCATTCAGTGGGTGAGGCAGCAGAACCTACAGCATCACAAAAAGCACCATTACATTTGAATTAGGAATCTGAGTATGGGTTGGTACTACAACAAGTGTGTCTCTCACCAGAGTCTGGCTTTCCACTAGGGTAACCTCGGCCCAGAAGTTAGAGATAGTCATAGCAATGGTTTTTCCGTTGAACCCATCAGACGGGTTGCCCATTAATCCAACCCTAAGCATGAACATGAACATAAATATATAATATAATGTCAGTGAGTATGGAAGATCGCTACATCACCTACGCAACTCTGTGGAAGATTTTATGGAAGATATATGAATTATAAAAAGGCCAACATCTGATAAAAACAAGAAACAAGTAGATTATTCATACTTTTATTACCTAGCATATGACCGGCATGTGATAGGATTAGCAGGTTTGACCTGTTGCTTGGCCGAGTAGTGAGTGAGCCACTTGGTGTAGTCTGACAGTCCCTGATAAGTCAAGAAAAGGAACATGTTACCATCAGAAAGCACACACTTTAATGAAATGTACTGACATAAAGAAAAAGGCACTAACCACTTGCCCAATGAGTTGGAACCCTGTAGGAAGCTTCATCCCAAAGACATCAAGGTCTCTCTCATTGATAACCCACTCCTGATGAGTAAAAAGCCACATTCATTTTTTTTTTACTTTAGTCAAATGAATAATAAAGTATTTCAAACAAATACTGTTTGTTTGCCAAGTGTTCCAATCATAAGTTTAGTTAGGAACAGCCACTATGTTCTTTATACAATTTATGATATCCACTGAAGTGAAATGATACCATGAACATGAAGGTCTGATGGATCGCTTTAACATCGCGTACAAACCCAGAATCTCCCAAAAGACCTGTCTTCAGCTTGTAGCTGCAGCCGTAGGAACTCAGACAGGTAGGGCAGTGTGCTGCTGCGGAGGCAGTAGAACACCACACTAGCCAGCCTCGACTCTGTCAACCCTGGCTGGGGCTTCTCAAGAAAGCGGGTTATCCTGCCCCCCAAAAAAACAAAAACACAAAAGGAGTGTGCATAAGTGTGCATGTCGTCCAATCAGGTTAACTGAAGCCAGAAGAAAAAAAAGGAAATAAAAGGAAGGGTTTAGAATTGAAAAAAGGGGGCTGCACCTCATCATATCCATTTTATCACATATTTAATGAGCTGTGTTGTTTCCCAGGCGACCCACAGAGTGTTCCGGGTCTGATGGTCAGTTGGAGGGTCAAACTGATGGAGCTGCACCCTAATATGGAAATCCCCAGCCCAAAAGGCTTTAAAACACTCAGACCGTACCCACTATAAACATTGTGCCTTTAACCACATGCACAGCTTGCTTTACCTACTGTAGTAACACTTGTTTTCTCTTACCTGTGATTCTCAGGGCAAACCTCTACAATGCCCCTGGTGTTGATCTGCTCACCTTCTTCCATCTCATAGTATATAGCCAACTCTCCATGCTGCCCACACACACACACCCCAAAGAAATGGGTCCATGAAGAATAAAAAAGAAAGGGAATATAGAAGTGTCGGTTGTTCAGTCAGTGTCCTGCTCTACACATCATTCTCAAGTCTTGAGTGGCTGTAATAAAACTACTGTATATGTAACTACTGTTTGTTGTTAATTGTGAAAAAAAATTCTATAGCAAAAATTAAATATATGAAGTAAAAATCTCACCTTTGACTTGAAGAAGCGGCTAACTTGAGCAATGTCAAAGTTCTGGTCAGCACAAAGCATGTCCCCTGCAATCTGATGACAGAAACATCTTGACAGTATTATTTACTTTTTATTAAAATATAAATGGCCAATACAATGATATAGCCTATGTAATGTTACTATTTACAACCAATCACTAGTATGAAGTAGAAATCATTCAAACTCCCAGAATACCCAAACAATTTTCAAAGGGTTGCCAGATTAGTTTGTTCTAGGACATAAATTGAAAAGGCTTCTCAGATCATCTACTGTTTAACAGGGCCCCACTAGATAGCTCACTTATGAAAACAATATGCAGCTCTGCACACCAATTCCGCACCGCCCCTAGCAAGCCCCTCCACCTCATAAAGGCTAGGGAAAAAGAAATATACAAACTCAGTGATTAATGGGCTATGTACATAATGACCCAGAAGTGCTACTGTAAGCTGGTAAACCGTCTTCCTGTCTAGCCTGTATAAAGGCTTTATACAACTGTTAATGCATCTGGTGTTTTGAATTATTTTGACCTCTTCAACCTCTTCTCATTACTGTAGGATAAATTGTATATACCCAAAAGAACCAATCATAAAGAAGATATCAGTTGCCCCGCCCTGACAGGTCCAATACTAATATGAGAGGCTCAGGTCAATCAAGCAGTCTGTACACCTGTGCCCCAAGAGTCCTGTGATGAGGTCCAACCATGGCTGTATTATAAGGGGTCTCACCTGCCACATTAAATCAAAACACCTTTGTGTGTGGACAGGAGTTATAACAGTGCAACAGGGAAATTAAGATTTTTCCTTGCAGGTTAGGCAAAGAAAAAAACTTGGATGCTTATTCAAGCACTTCCAGGTACATTTCAAAAAGGTCCATTGCAAACAGACAGATGTACGACCATCATACCACCATTATGTCGTCCTGTAGCTTGTGGATACGTATGGCTAGTTCCAAGTCTGCTACTGACCCCAGGCGGTCCTCCAAGGTAGTGCTGCCATCATTCACCACGTTTTCCACTGGGAAGTTATTAGCTGTCGCCCAGCGCTCATAGTGCATATACCTAAAAAACAATTAGAAACGGACGAATGGACTGTCAGCCTGTTCTGACAGTCCATTCCCAAATGTTTAAGTATAGCTGTCAGAGCTAAAGATAATGCATGCACATGCATATTCTTATATACTGTTTACTTACTTGTCTGCATTAGTGATCAGATATACTTCTGTGAACAGCTGTCGCCTACAGACAACCAGACAAGGATTAAATGATAAACCTTCGAGTAATGTTGTGCAAATGCATATGTAAAGTAACCTTGTTACATGATGCTGTCCTTATTTTGGAGAATGTTATCTAACTGTTACTTGTAAAACTGGTGGTTAACCGGTTCAACTGTTGACAAATGTACTAATTGTAAGTCGCTTTGGATAAAAGCGTCTGCTAAATGCTGTAAATGTAAATGTAACAAGGAAATGTACCGTGAGCATAAATCAATCAATGTGTTGTCTACAAACTCGCTATGAGATAAGTCGATTCCATTAAAGTGTTTATAAAAGGCTGCTGGCTACAGGAGCTACAGCAACTCACGTGTTGACAGTTTCCCACCAAAAATCCAATATCTTCTTTCCCCCTATTCCAGGAAGCAATGCTTTTGGTACCCCTGTCAGGTGGCTATACAGGCCTGTGTCATCATTCTGAAATGGTATGAAGACCGAGGTAAAAAACAGAGATAGCATTGCATTCACTAAAAATGCAGGTTTCTACTTGACTTGGACGAGGTGTCATTTGCCAAACATGTTATACGACATCGAATGCATTACTTTAATCAGACCGTCTTGGCTGTTTGTTAGTGTTTCAGTGATAATTCCAAGTTAGACTCGAGCGGAATTGTCATGTTACCACTAAACCACGACCACGTAGGCCTACGCAAACTTTGCACCCAGTCAGGTTTTCAGTATCCACAAGACGACATAACGTTACCGTTATTTGTGTCTCTAAGACAGTGCCGTGACCAGCCACCAGCAGTATACAAATCATTGGTATGGATGGAGCGTCTCCTAGCCTTTGATAAACAATACAGTGAACGGGTCGGGTTGTGAACATGGACTGTATAAATAAGTGTACTTATTCCTTAGTCCTTAGCCCTACAGTGACGTCATGACTGCATGAATCTTTCTTAAAGGGCCAGTCTACCTTGTGAATTATTTACAGCCGACCTAAATATTTAGCGTTGACCTGGCGTAGACACAGGGCACACATACTGTACGGTAGCCTACTGTGCACACGTTTTAGGCAGGTGTGAAAAAACACACTTTGCCTTCAAAACAGCGTCAATTCTTCTAGGCAAGGGCATAGGAGGAAGATTGACATGGCTGGTAACATTTGCTACTAAGAATCAAAGCCCACGCCATCTTATTGTAGTTACAACCTCTATTTATACAGTCTGTGGTTACAACCATGCCCCATCCCCTAAAATATTATATAGGCCATAGATATAGGCTGATTCCACTGTAGCTACGTAACGTTACAACGTTACGTTCGTTGGCTAGCTATGTTCCAAAACAGCAATCAATGATCACCAAATTTCTCATGGAGAAATCTCATTCTCATGTCATGAACACTTTCACACCTCTTTTTTTTAAGGAACCTGGCAGGTAGGTAGTTCCAAACAAAATCCACAGTTCTTCTGTGGATTTTGGCAGCCTCAGTTGCTTTTCTCTTTTCATGTAATCCCGGACAGACTCAGACTTGATTGGAGATGGGCCACCATCACTTACAGGACTCCTTGTTGTTTGTTTGGGGTCATTGTCATACTGCAGAATGAATTTGGGGCCAATCAGATGCCTCCCTGATGGCCTATTGCATGATGGATAAGTATAGCCTGTACTTCTCAGCATTATGGAGATCATTAATTTTGACCAAAGCTCCATTTGCACAATATGCTTCCCTGCACCCCAGTTCCTGTGTTTTTGTGTATAGCTGGGTCGCTTGGCCTTGTTTCAATGTCTGAAGTATGGCTTTTTTGCTGCAAGTCTTCCATGAAGACCACTTTTGACCAGACAGTAGAGTACCAGAGTCCCACTGTTTTCTGCCAGTTCTGAGCTGATAGCTCTACTGGATATCTTCCGATTGCGAAGGAAAGTAAGCATGATGTGTCTTTTATCTGCTGCACTAAGTTTCCTTGGCCGACCGCTGCATCTCCACGGTCCTCAACGATGCCCGTTTCTTTGTGCTTCTTCATAAGAGCTTGGACGGCAAAAACCCCTTGAAATTTCTGCCTGGGAGAGACCTTGTTTATGCAATATAACTACCTTGTGTATTGTTGCTTTGCTCAGTCTTGCCATGGTGTATGACTTTTGACATTAAACCGTCTTCAGCAACTCCACCTAGTTAGGGGAGTTTGGCTGTTCACCCAGTTTTATTCCTCCTACACAGCTGTTTCTGTTTCAGTTAAGGATTGTGTTTTAACGTACATATTCAATGCACATATTACATTGATTACTATATGCCTACAAAATCCCTGACTTTGTGCAAGTGTGCCTAGAAGAATTGATTGCTGTTTTGAAGGTAAAGGGTCACACTAAATATTGATTTCATTTAGATTTTTCTTAAGTTCACACACTTTGCAGTTGATTAAAAAAAACGATCTATTTTTTAAAGCATTCTTACTTGACCGCATTTTTTCACACCTGCCTTAATCTTAAACACAGTACTCTATTTTGCTACAAATTCAAAACAAAATCGAATAGTATTATTTAATCAGCAAAACAGGAAATATTATTTGATTGCTTTAATTTTATTGACACATACATAGGTTTCCTAAAATACAATGCTTACAAACTCAGCTTCTGTTAGTTACATTGTTGCAATGCAATAAAACTTGTCTTCAGTTAAGCTTAATGGAAAGATATACAAAGGACATACCAACGCCCCTACATCAGTGACATACAAAGCAACAAACAAAAACCTTTAAATGATACATTTTGCCTCGTCTGGTTAAATTTAAAATGAGTAAATAAATAATTTTGGAGACTTTAACATAAGTGCATTTGGTACAGTAAGCAGTTAGGGAAAACTTCATGAAAGTTTGATATCTTAATGTTGAGTGAACAATCATTTGTTGAAATGAAAATCAAACGGTGTTACATAATTTGGACTGAAACTGTGCTGAATCTGTGATTTACTTTTGTTAATTAATTGTTATTTAATTCAAATGTATGTAACAATCTTGTAACGAAAAGAAATATACAATTAAGTTAAAAGTTACAGATATAAATTTAAATTGCTCGTTGTCATTGATTTAGCAACAAAAGTTGATTCTGGAATCACTGCTGCTTTCTTTTGTCTCTTTCCTCAATTTATATAGTCTGACTTTCTGAGGTCTTTACAAACTGTTTCCTCTATTTATAAAAAATAATAATAATAATAGTTGAATAATAAAAAGGTACTATACTGTATACCATAGTATTTCCCCAATGAATTCCAAATGTATTTCAAAAAAGATTTTGATGAACTCTGTAAGCTAAATAGATGTTGTGTTATATCAAAACATAATGTCAGAGCAGCATTTTTGTAAATGAATGATACTATAACCTTAATGTCAAACATTGCAGGCAAAATATTGAATATTATCTAAATACTTTAAAATGAGTTGCTTGAGTATCAAATAGCAAAACTGACTTGAAATTTTTTTTTTAATTGTTTGTCCTATTTCATGCAGACTCTGTCACTTACTTATAAAGTACTGTATGTGAAAGCATTTCAAGTACGTTTTTGGCCCACGTCTTCATTAGATGCCCCCTCCCACCACATCTCACTGGGGTTCAGCGTTAGATGAACCCACAATGCCATGCTGTCTCAGCAGGTTCCTCAAGGTTTGGTTCTTGGACTTCCAGTCTTCCACCTGAGTAACCGAAATGTAGAAAATATAGCTGTAATTACGGTTGGCATCCTGAGATTGTGAGTAATGATTTTTTTTATCATTCATGGTAATGAACTTGACTAACTCGCATCTTTCAACTTGGTCCACTGTGCAAAAAATTTATATATATACAGTATATACAGGGTATATATACCTCCTGTCTAAGTAGCTGGTTGTCAATCCGGAGACGATCAAGAGTCCCTATATCTTCCCCTAGCTTCAGGTTACTCTGTCGGAGTTCCTTGATGTAATCACAGGCTTTGGACAGGATTCCTCCTTTACTCTTAAAACACAAATAAGCAGAATGTAACATGTTAAGAGAAAATTAAATAACGTGCCAAGTAATGTAATGCACAAATTAACATTAGGCCTATGTAGCCAAACTAAACAGTACTTTCATACAGTACAAATCACAGAGCTTGCAAGATCAGGAGGTCTTACAGCCTTGATATTTTCAAAGTTTGATCCAAATCAGATAACAGTTATCATGCAGAGAGGGAGACAGATAAACTGACAGAAATCCACAGTGGCTAATCACCAAAAGCGCACCTGGGTGTAATAATAACTACTAAATATTTACTGAATTTGCACTTGTATACCCAAATTAATAAATGAAACAAAAAATGTTTAAAAAAAATGAAATACTTGGTCGTAGTGCACGCTAGACTCTGCAGACAAGACAATCAACAAGGTACCACGCCCTCATTGATTTGATCTTCCTCTATTTGAGAAAATGGTATTAACACTATATGATAATAAAGTTAATAACAGGTAACTGAGTAGACATGATACTCACACTCACCTGACCTGTCTTAGTATAATCCACATTGCAGTCTGGAATGGCCTTCGATAACTGAACAATCCAATTGTTGATTTTGTCCCTACGTCGACGCTCAACTGCAGGACAATATGCACATTATGTTAATCTGTGGACAGATGGCATTTAAAAAAGGTTAAATTTGTGGTTGTGAAAAACAGTTCTAAAGTCCGACCTTCATTGTGTTGGGCTCGTCTTTTGTCATCTCTGGACACCCGAGGACTGTCTTGCTTTCTGCAAATCAAGCAATTGTGAATTTAGGATTGACAGAATGAATTAAATATAATTTCACAATTATCTTAGATGTAACATTACGCTATGTATGGCTGCGTGCGTGGTACGATTGTCCTCTGATTAGCTCCCGTCAAAACTTCCTGGGGAGACATCATCACATATAGCTGCCCTGCAATACAAAGTGGAATGTGGCATTGGTAGATATACACCATATGAAGACAATATACCTGTATGAATGGTACTGACTCAAGAATGGTAACTTAACGGTATTTAGTAGTTGTTCGTTTGTGGTTGTTAAGTTTAACAGTTGGCTTATCAAAGGTAAATGTATGCTATTTAATGGTTTAATGGTTAACAGTTATTGTCATACGTAGTTACTACAAATCAGTGCAGCCGGTGGAGGATGTGAATGATCTTTTTCAAATGCAAAATGACCTCAACAAAATGTATCAATCCTCTAGCAAAAGAAAGCAGCATTTCATAATTCTGAGCCATCGCGTTCATTACCTGTGGGAGTGGTCTGGCCCAACAGGGTATCAGTTGCCTGCACTGTGCTAACCATGGTGCCAGTTGTGGCATCTGCAATAGTAGCGGGGTAGTAGGTATACTGTGTCTCTGTGCCGTCTCCCTCCAACCCCTCTGACTGAGAGAACACAGCCTGAAATGAGACGCACGTATTCAAATGTACAACTGTTAGGGATATATGAATAATGCAACAGTCAATGAGAAAGTGTCATGCATAATGACACAGCGTTTGTTTCCTACTGCCAATGGGCCATGTCAAGTATTGACTGTATAAATAACAGTTGTTCAGTCCTATAATATACTATACTATACCTGTGTGACAGACTGTGTAGTTGCAGGTAATCCAGTGACAAGGCTGACTGCTGCAGCTCCATCGGTCTGACCCTCCAACGTACCGTCAGACACTTGGATCACTCTGTAGGTCACCTAGGAAACAGCACATCTTTTTAAATGTGTTATGACAGATGTGATGACACGTAAATTATAAACCCTTCCTTGTTGTCTATTCTTCAGGCTTCAATTAGGTCATTTTGGAAGCTGGTTTTATCCAAAGCGACTTCAGTGAGGCATCTTGCTCAATGATGCCTAGGTAGGTTGGCCATGTCGGGGATCAAACCAATTACCTTTTAGCTAGAACCACCCTATCCACTAACCTATCATATGTTACCTTTGTGGGGCAAAGAAAACATAGAGGCACAGAAGGCACTCATTTCTTTTTCCTACCTGACCGCCTGCCCCTTCCGTCTTGAAGAGATACTTAATTGGTTGATCAGAGAAGGTTGTTGCAGCCTGAATGGTTGCAATAGCTGCTGGGTCTTCTGCAGTTGCTATGGACCCTAGGAAAACATGATCCGTAAAGTAGCATTTCCATTTAAAGGTACAATCCTCAATTGTGTTACAGGAGTAGAGAGCACTGCCAGTGCAGGGAGGGGAATGTTCTCTTCATTTCAAACCAAAACTATAACACTGATTGCAAGCACAGGAGCGATTCCATACACAAACCTACAGTGGGAGTGCACCAAAACATTTATTACATTTTTAACAATGCAAATTATTTCCCCATTTCTTCTACCTTCCTCGTGGAGGGGAACGCTCACATCTGGGTCAGGGCTCTTCTGCTGACTAAAGAGAAAAGAATTGATGCAGGTTATATTGATAAAACGTACAGTAACAAGCATAACAAACAATAGAAGTAGGAACAACTACTGTACACTGTCGCATGCCCTACCTCTTCATTTCTGCCAAAAGTCTTGAATGGGGATCGCGTCACTCACTCCAGAAGCAGACTAAAAGAAGTTCATGAGCTGGAAAGGAGAGGGAAGAAATTTGGGGTCTTTTTCAATATTGTATTGTTCGAAAGACTGTGATCAAGCCAATTAGTCTTCCTACAATATATTTACGAATTATAATGCCACATTGCAACGTCCACCTTACATACTGGGCTAAGTATCACATATGCAACTCGGCCCCAGCGGTTTCTGCAGATGTTGAACAATGCACTTTTTTAGACTCGTTTGCGGAGGTACATCATTGTATGTGTAGCATAACATACCGTCATATTCAAATTACTTCGTTTTCCCAACAGAAATCAAATTTCGCAAATATACAGCCTGAACAAAGATCTACTTACGGCGAAATGGTCCTTCCCCCGGTATTTGTCAACAGAGTTGGCTTGCAGTCTGGTTTACGCATGTGCGGAACAACGTGTGACGGTAGTCGCTAGGATATGAGCATAGCTAAAGGGTATCCGCATTTAGTACCAGTGCGTGGCAGTAATGCAACGCAAACAGAGGGATTTGCCATCCACAAATAAACGTAATGATGTGACTCTATACTCTATAGTCCGGAAATTACGGCTCACACAATCAAGGGTTCGACACACATACCCCGAAATCGCTGGGCAGCCCCAAATGCTTCTTTCATGTTTTTATTCTTTACGTGTTCTAAATGTTGAGGGGGATGTAGGCTATCCCCTGCGCCCCCATGAAAGCTACGCCTATGCATAGGCTATATCTTAACAGATGAAGAACCAGGGTTGGCCCTTGACTGGGCTTGTTTTTTTCGCAAGACCTAGCAACACTGAATCACGTCCACGTCCCAGATCTTGAATAATGCTACAAAGTCCACATATAATCCACTAAGTAGGCACTTTGAATTAATATGGCATATTAGACTTGTTCTCAAATGTGGGTGGGTGCACACACTGCTTGTTCAGTCTTTTTTCGTATATGCAATTCTTGCATTATAAACTTCAACTAACTTCAAACCGGCAGTCGAATCAGCCAAAAGGTAAAAGTTGTGTGGATTAACATTTTCTCTGTTTACAGGCTTAGAAAGGAAGAAAGATTACCCCTCATCTGTAGTACTTGGGTCTGTGAAAAAGGTCTTGCTTCAATCACTGAACTGACCCTGCCTATATATGGGACAGGCCTTTAATTAATTAATTAATTAATTAATTAAGGTTTCATTTTTATTAAATAATTGAGGAATGGACACATTCTGACTTTATGACAGAGTTTCCAATCTGAATACATTTTGGTGCTCATGGTTTCTGTAAAATGAACTGAATGATTGAACTGTGGAGAATCTAATCGATCTAATGATGTGTAAATTTGCATATTGAAAAAAGTTTAAACATTTACAGGTACAGTGAGGTGCTGAGCTGTGCAGAGTAAACCTCACTCCCCGACACCTTAAGAGACGTGCTAGCGACAAACGCTAGTGCCCGTTCGGTTTTAGCCTCCCTTGCTAACACGTCCGCCTCCCACACTGGGGATCCGGGTTCGAGTTCGGTGCAGGACTCGACCGGTTACATTGGTGCCCTGACCAGGATGGGAGTGAGGTTTAGGGGGGTGAGTATAACGGAGGCCAGCGGTACAGTGAGGTGCTGAGCTGTGCAGAGTAAACCTCACTCCCCGACACCTTAAGAGACGTGCTAGCGATAGTTGCTAGAGCCCATTTGGTTTTAGCCTCCCCTGCTAACACGTCCGTGCCCACGCAGGGCATCCGGGTTCGAGTCCGGTGCGGGACTCGACTGGTTACACATGCACAATCCTAAGCCTAAGCATCTTAGAACATATCGCTCCTATCGAGTCCTCTGGAATGCCTGTCCAAACCCTGCCCGCTCACCACTGGGGTTCTGCAAGGATCTGTGCTGGGACCCTTACTGTTTTCACTGTACACTAGATCTCTTGGCTCTGTAATCTCTTCTCATGGATTCTGCTACCACTGCTATGCCGATGACACCCAACTCTACCTCTCATACCCTCCATCTGACACGCAGATCTCAACCAGAATCTCTAATTGTCTCGCTGACATCAGTGCTTGGATGTCTTCGCATCACCT
>JAODLI010037305.1:0-18483 GCA_027575585.1 Percopsis omiscomaycus | reverse complement strand
ATGTATCGTGATATAATCGTATCGTGACCCTTGTATCGTGATATGTATCGTAAAGTCCTTGCCAATACCCAGCCCTAGAAGCTACATGCTATTCTCTAGCCGTGTGTTCACAAAGTCAGAATTACAGAGAGCCAGCCACCTTAAAATCCTTTTCTACAACATATC
This sequence comes from Percopsis omiscomaycus, assembly GCA_027575585.1. Classification (NCBI taxonomy): domain Eukaryota; kingdom Metazoa; phylum Chordata; class Actinopteri; order Percopsiformes; family Percopsidae; genus Percopsis; species Percopsis omiscomaycus. The sequence continues at coordinate 18,318 of JAODLI010037305.1, read as the reverse complement.
GGCTATTGCTGACCATTTGGATGCAATTATGCAATTCAGGGTGATATTCACCATCACAGCCAATTGCGTGCCAGCAACGCTCCAGGTCCTTCCCATAGCTCTTATGAAATAGCTGCGGTAAGGGAGACCTAATCAGACACTAGTCGGTCAATGGTGCCACTAGCAATGTGAACACACAGGAATAATACAAACAATAAACCGGGAAACGACATAAACAACCCAACTGACCAGTCAAAACAATCCATCACAGTCTAGCCACACAATCTAAATATGGGTGAGTAGAGAGGTGCATTGTGGGATAGGGAAGGAAGTTCCTTCTCACAGTATACTCACCAGTGTAATAAACTGTTGAGAGGAAGATAAGAAACGGATGAAAAGAGGGATGATAGACGGGGAGGAGAAGAGAGGAGAGATGGACACGTGATGTCCAGCCAGGAGGGCAGAGAGGAAAGAGTTAACAAAAAAAACATTGGAAACTGGTGTGGTGTCAGAAGAAAAAAAAATCATGAAAAAAGGAGGAGGACAGAAAAGAGTTTAAAACAGTTTAAAAAGAAGGTCTAGGGGTAGAGGTGGGAAAGAAAGAGACACAAACAGACCAAACGGGTAAATGAGAAATGAGAAAATACTGAAAAGGGAAGACAAATGGGCCCGTCATAATAAAGAAGATAAAATGGACAATTTATTTTAAATTACCTTAATTTCACGTTGCTCCACCGATTTCTCCCATATTTGCTGGTCGTAGGCGCCTATCTGCAAAGAAAAATAATTTAGGATGAAAAAAAGAAAGAAAAGTTGATTGAGGACAGAAAGCAAAACAAAAACCACAAAGAGTTTATTGTGATAAGCAGGTTTCACATGTTAGAACTAAGCAGCAACATTCGATTCTTAGAAATGAAGCCATAAGGAAGTGCCAAAACTTGCTGTTCCTCGAATGGCCACTTAAGGCTGGCTCCAAAAGCGAGTCAATCCCCATAGACCCCCATGTTAAAAAGAAATAATCATATTTACAGCCTGGTACATAAAACGGTTTTGGTCTCTATCGCTAGTTTCCCCATGCTTGACAACTGTACAGGGGGTGGATTTTTATATAGCTCATCAGTTGAAATTATATGAAGCCATCAATTTATCCATTAATTGTACATAGCTGGGAGTTAGGCGGGAGTCTGACACTGCCAAGATGGCGACGGCTCGAGCCAGCACACTTGGTTTCAAATCCGCTCTTCAAAAAAAAAATCTATGGGTGATGTCACGGAGGGTTTGTCTACTTATTTATACAGTCTATGGTTAGAACGTCAGGTGAGCGTCCTCCTACTTAAAACTGCTTCCACCATGTTTTGAAAATTCACTATGCAGGGCCACTGTCGAAGTAGCGGGTATGCTACCAAGCAATATCTCAAAAACGGTTACAAAAAACAAAACAACTAGACATGACTTATGCATAGCTCACAAAAAAGGAACACATGTCATGGAACAATGTTTTATTTCAAATCTCGCCTTCTTCCTCATTTATTATGTTCTCTCTTCATCTTCTGAAGAACAGAAATACAGGGCAAACCTGCGTGACTGGTCCAAAAGCTACGGATCGCCGCATAAGCCCCACATCTGACAATGTACTCGTACACACCGTGTCTAGATAACTGGGATCCAACATGTGCGCTTTATCATATGGATCAGTTAACACATGCTGTACATGATAGGACAAACTGGATAACACACTTTAATACGCTGTTAGGTTGATAAGGCCTCTGACAGGTAGACTGCACACAGCCGAGCATCACCTGATCTTTACAGTCTATGTGCTAGTGTGTGTGCGTGCACGCATACAGTATCTTATGCAGTCTAGGTCAGCACTCTAGCAGCTCTCTCACCAATGGAAACGCTACATCTTTAATAAGCCTTCATGAAACATGCAGAAACACAGAGACAGAGACAGAGACAGAGAGAGAGAGAGAGAGGATAGCATCGCCACAGCAACCCGAAACACGTTCGTTTTACTAAGGAGCTGCTAGCTAACACTATTGCTTTGTGGTGACGGAGAGTCCCATCTTCATCTGCCTTCCAAATGTATTCAGCATTCATTACATACATAAAGCGATACTAATTAACAGAGAAGGGGATTAAAATAGCGTTTTAGACTGACGGGTAAACACACAATTTCAAAGCGGCCTGTTTAGGTTCAGACAACTTGTGATGAGAATTTACAATATTTTTGTATCTTATTTTACTGCCAATTTAGGGATTCAAATTAAATCGGAAAAACAAAATCCACAGATTAAAACACTATATAGGCTTAGCCCATGACAAATGCCCCACAACATTTTTCCACATCACCTAACCTCTCTAAAAAAAAGAAAAAAAAGAACACGCACGCACACAGAGAACTAGGCCCAATATGGACAGACGCACACAAACAGGTCAGTGCGTCATAGACTAGTGGAGTGGAATGAGTCCAGGTAGAATTAACTAGACTCTAAATCCTGTTGACCACTCCCTCTTACGTCACTCCCTCTTAGTCTCCTAAAGCTCTCTCTAAATATTCATTAGAGCTATGCAGCTATTCTGGCTGTAAAGCTTGCATCTGCATTCGATAAAATACTAATTTCATCAAAAACATGTCATTTAAAATAAATATATATTCACAAACGTATGAAAAACCAAGTATAAAGAATTCAAATGTTACATCCGATGTTGCCTAAATGTGAAAAATTAATTCAAAAAGTCCAAAATCCATCAAATTAATATATCCTACAGTGATATACTGTAGAACAGTGTTCATCCAATGGGGTTACATAGAAAATAATTTAAGCATACAGAAGATTAGGAAGTTTAATAACCCACACAAGAGTACATATAGTTCATATCAGTGCCAGCCATTGGAGTCAGTGACTAGTTAGAGCCCTGTGATGAAATGTCCTGAAAGATGAATACATTGATAAGGGGGAGGTTAAGGGAGGCAAGACTCAGGTAGGTGCTGGCGTGGTGCCAGGGTCACCATGGCAACAGATGGAGGGATGATTCAGAGAGAGGGGGATTACGTCGCAGATCACAGTTATGCAACAGCCGTCTCTCTGCCACGTCAGGCAGAGCCAGAGGTTAGGGTTAGAGCAGGAAAGTGCAGGAATGAGCAAACAAGTGGTAGATGGTCAAGCTGACACTTTTTTCTATATAAGCAGTGAAAGAGCAGCCTTTTTTCAACGGGTTACAGTTGTGTTATGAAGCATGATTGTTTATCTGCTGGATGAGGCAAAAACCTGTTTATTTAATGAAAAAGTCGGCTACCCTGCAGGTAGAAAACAAAGGCCACACAGAGTCAGGTAGCCAAGACGTTTTCGTTTAGATTTCCATGGCACCTTATGCAAACAGCAGTGACCAGTACACCGCAAAACTAACAACCACAGCAGCAGCCTTTGTTAGGTTCTGTGTTGTTTACTGCGGGAAACTGTTGTTTCTCTTTTGTTTTCCCTCTAAATGGCGATGGTATGTGTAAGAATACTGTGTTTGTCCATTCATCCCGCAAGCTACTGAACTAGCAAAAAGCACCACAGGAAGATAAAACTGCATCCTAAAATCAGTTTCCAAAGGTGGAAAACAATGGCGAGGAGGCTAAGCACTAAGTTTACGTTGGCATTTACACAGGTACACCAACTAAATTTGATAACCTTACCAGATATGTAGATACCCTGCCAACTCCATCTGGATGGAATGAGAGTCAAGCAATTTCTATTTTCCAGTATGAAAAGCTATGACTCAAGTGAAAAGCTAGTGTATGTCAAATTACAGTAGATGTCTAGGTGTGGCAGGCCTTGGCACATTAAGTAACCGCTATGTACTGTATGTAATAGAGAGGCTTTGCTACTGTCTGAGTTCAGTAACCATTGGAAGTAATTTAAAACATAAAATTACTGCCATCGTTCCAAACCCAAAATCCAGCAAGGCATAGATCCTGTTTCAAAAACATAGATTTAAAACCTGATTTGTGCTTCTGTGTTAAACGCTCATGAGATAGCAAAGCAAATACAAATGAATAAATTAGGCCCCATTACATAAGGTAGTGAAAAAATAGCCGAAGTAAAAAAGGTTGACCATGGCTAGTTGTGGCGAACTGATTAACGCAACCCTTGTCGCTGCTATGGCAGTAGCAAGAGGTTGTGTCTGGTGTAGGTCTATTTTCAGTTCAGACAGACGTATGCGACAGACGAGATGAAAGACCTTTACAACTCCTAGTAGCAATAGGAGTCAGTCATGTCACTAGGGAACAAATCCATTTGGAGGACACTTAAACAGTCCGACACGTCATTGTCATTTTAGTATAGGCAAACTTAAGTAAATAACCCCAAAAAGTATTTGAAGGACTGGCTGCTGTCTAATGTTTTCTCTACAGGTATGCTAACGTTACACGCAATACTTGGCTACGTTTGCGACTTGCTCTAAACTCGGAGCTACCCAGGGAATGCAACTCTTAATCCTGCCAATGTCATACTGCACCCAATCTGTTCTCTTCAGCTGTGTGAAGGTTATTAACTGGCAGTAGATGTAAAAAATAGCAAAGTATGATTAGTCATTTTCCATCCTGGGAATGAAGAACAGTGAAGACATTTAGAGAGAAAGAAAGAAGACATTGAAAGAGGCCATTTACAGTACATGCGTATTTGCCATTTAGGCAGTGTGACTAGTCATTTGTGGTTGGAAAGGACAGCTTGAAACAGAAAGTGTAACAAACAAGAACAGCCGATAGCCCTGTGTGCGTGTGTGTCCCATTTCTGGTGGTCTGACAGCACATCCAGCATCAACTTAGGGTGTATGTCTAAAGATCGTAAACAGGATTTTTTAATTATTTTTTTATAAACTAGCATGGCAAGTTTCCCCATGTCCCAACCATATGGCAGGCACACACATTTCACCATGTCAAGTACAATGCTAATAGGCCTAGTCCCTGAGATAATTAGCTCTATAAAAGCTGTGGATTTTGGGGATTTCCTGTTAACAAAAGGCAGACTACAGTATTTCACACCTAGAGCAAAAGATATAATGGTTAATTACACTACACCGGCCATCAATCGGAATCGGGCGGTTTTTACTCCCAACACACGATCGGCAACCTGTAATGTCTGCAAAGAAAAAGTAAATCACAGAAGTACTACAGCGAAGACGTGCACCACGACAAATTTGATCCGACATTTGAAGGTGCATGAAATTCTGAATCGGCCAGGACCGGAAGCGGCCAGGCAGGCTTTTAAAAAGCCGGTAATCGACCAAGAAAACGCAATCGGGGCATCCCTAACACAACATGCATTTATAGCCATTCTCCGGACATGTACTGTATATAGGCGGAAAATATAGACTGACATTACCTACAGAGAGCGTGTGTGAATTGCCAGTTCAACCCCCCTTGACCTGAGACCTAAGATAGTCAGATATATGGCATGAAACAGGTCTCATCTACAAACACTATAAGAGGCTAGTTTTTAAAGCCAAGGAAACGCGACGTTCTGACCAATTTTTATTTTTTACTCCAAACTCAAATAATGAAATAAAAATTTAATATAAAAGACAAACAATCCATCTTGCACGTTTTGTGAATTATAGAAAACTATATAAAAAATTATATATAACCATTTCAAAGCTTTCATTTGAAAAATTAGCCTTAAATCATTGAAATTAAAGTCTTATTTTAGTTTTTGAGTCATGGCCTTAAATTACACGGCTGTGCTTAAGCGAACCCTGCCCAACACACAGGTGTGAGAAACTATTCTTTATGATGAGTCACAATTTGACATCACAGCTATGATTGCGCCCAGACAGGTCTGGTTCACTAAACACACACACAAAATGACACAGCTACACGCTGACTTGGCAAAAAAGCTACGCTTGGCTTTAGCCATGCTGAAAAATAAAATGATCATTCTATTGTAATATTCTATTGTAATAAGGATTTGAAACGCTTCCTTTGGGGCTTTCTTCCATAAAGACAGTGAGAGACAGGGAAGCTAACAGAGATATTAACAGAGATATTAACAGGACAAACCAACAGGTTTAGTCATTTCTATAGAACATTTCACCTTAGAAAACATGTTGGAGCTTGTGGAGTTTATAGTGTGGGCCAAAAGAGGCTCAGACAGACAAGCACACAGCCGAGACAGACAGGCAGACGAGCAGAAAGACAGTTGCCCGAAAAGACGGGCCATTAAGACCAAACCATACGCAGACAGACAGGAGGACGAGACATAAACAGAGACACAGACAGACTCACACAGGCAGACGGAGAGACACGGTCACATCAACAGGCGGACCGAATGAGAGTCACACAGACAAAATGACAGTTAAGACAGACAGGCAGGCAGACAGACAGGTGGTGTAAGCTGAGCGGTACAGTGGAACGTGTGGTGCGTCCAGCAGGGATCTGATATCTGAGACACTGGAGGAGAAGACACAGTACACCAGCTAACCCAACTCCCCGGCCCCGATCACACCATTACTGAGAGTAACAGCCCTGTTCCTCATTTAAACAGCCATAAATTTGCAATATTATTGTCAAATAGGGAAATGGACTAGACACTAGAGCTTCATTATTACCACTGGAGGGAGGATTTTTATTGCAGTACTACAATAAAAAGACAAAAGCATCAAATAATAAGAGTGTCAAAAATAGAAAATGCCAAGAAATACTTTTGCATTATTTTATCGTTAATTCAGTCCATCGCTGACAGAAAGCCTGCTGTTGAGTTGAGTGAAAATATTATAACACCTCTCACTGTGTATATAACGTAGCGATACAACATTGTGTCGCTAGCAATCTCATCGGTATCAAATTGTAACCCATATAATCAGAGTCCAATTGCGGCGTCCTGCCCAATACCCGGCACTCCAATGATGGAATACCTCAACCCTGCAATATTAACCTAGGAGTTAAGCCTCATACCTCCTAGTTGTTTTAGTTTGATCTTATTAACTGCCATCCACACAGGTGTGTAGGGGAGGAATTCACTCCACACCTACAGCTCACTCTCCCCAGATGAACATTTCACTGATAAATGTATAATAAACACCTTCAGAATAGCCTGAGCATTGACTCCATAAACACAAGAGGAAACAATGTTTGATTACAGCAATGTCAATGCTGTGAGAGACTAAATATCATATGCGTAGGTTAAAAAACTAGCATGATATAGCTTAAATATTTTCTTTTCATGGTCTTATTGGTAGTATTACAGTAAGGTGAATAAAATAAATTTCAGCGAATGCCAAACAGCAAAATAGTGTGGTAACTGTATTTGGTCAAAAATATTTCAATTATTTATTTTGTCAAGATCACCCAGCGCTAATAGCAAGCACATTTTATCTGTCACCCAAGCATTGTAAGACATTGATAATGGCATTTAATTAATTTAAAAATAATGATTAATAACGCTGGCACAATGGAGGTGCCACCGTTTGAAACTACTAAAATACATTCTCATTTGAACGTTAAATGTCAGATGCTCGCAGAGAATACATCATACATAAATAAAGAGTTTTCTGCATGGTATAAAGCATAGCCAAAAACAACAACAAATGAGCAGGAAAGAACAAGAGCACTTCTTACCTTCTTCTGGTACCAAACAACGGCATCTTTCACTTTAGAAGCCATTTACATTTCCCTGCTCTCCCCGTCTAGGGCATCTTAGACTGGAGACACAGGACAAGGAGAGAGAGAGGGAGAGGGGGAGAGAGAGAGAGAGAGAGAGAGCGAGAGTGAGCGAGAGAGAGGGAGAGAGGGATAGAGTGGTAAATGACGATGTAATCTGGAGGGAGGAGAGGAGATCTATATAAACTACCTGACTGGCAGGTGTGACAAAAGAGAGCAGAGGAGATGTAGGGTGGATACACAAACACAAAGGAAAACAAAAAGACACAGTTATGTAAAGAGTTATTTTTACATTGCCTTCCTTGCACTACGTATTTGTGATCATTTCACTTAGACACACACTTATGAGTGATACCATGACAATTCTACAGCACCCATGTAAACAAACACAACACACTTTAACAATGTTGACTGGGTGGATGTCTTTCTGTACCTGGGTGGGTCTGCGATGGAATTTGCTTTCCAAAAACAGGTTTACTTACACGCACAAACGCACAAACACACGCGCAAAAATGGAACACACCAAAAGCCTTTCCCAGACACACCACACACAGCAATCTAAAAACTAGGTATGCAGTCAGATGACACCCTAATGTACACACGCAGTTAATTACTCTAAAAACAGTCATTACGGTGACACATCCCTCCCGCAAAAGAAATAGAAATAAATAAATGGTTTTGCACAGGCCTGTTTCTATGCGGCCATCTAGGCACATCTCCGCCTGGTCGGGGTTGTAGGGGCAGAATAGTCTAGTGGTCTAGGTGTTGGACTCCCAGCCAGAAGGTTGTGGTTTCGAGCCCCAGAGATGGCCTGCCTGTAAGCATCCTTGAGCAAAATGCCTAACCCCTACCTGCTCCATGTAATTGTAAGTCACTTTGGATAAAAGCGTCTGCTAAATGACTTCATTGTAATTGTCCTCTCTGGACTGGACAAAGCACACCAACCCCTGGAGCCCCTATGCATAATGTAGTGCGGGGGTCGCATCCCCTCCCTGCACTACTTTGCCCCCTGCTGGCTAGATATCACCCACCACCCCTTTAATGTTGCTCTATTCAAATGTGTCTATTCAAATGAAAGCAACAAAGCATATCATGCATGCTTTCAGTGCGGGGGAAGCCTGCGAGATGTTTAGCAAAAATAGTGTTTGTGTGTCTCCAAACTCGATTACAGACTAGGACATTCCACTTTCCGTTAGCACCTCTCTTTACAAATACTCAGAACCTGTTTGTGTGTGCAGTTAACCATGGTCAAATCAAACACTAAGTGTTGTGTGCGTGCGTATTTCAAAGTCATCCTCTTCAAAAGACAAGGTAGAGTGGTTCCTTAATGTGTATTGAGAGCAGAAATCATATACTGCACAGCCAGGTGAGTAATTTCTACTTCAAAACACACTTTGTCTCCATTTGACTGCAGATATGCGTGTGTGCTTGTGTGTTGGGGAGGACTTCTCGTAAGCTATGGACAGAATAGGAAGGAAGCAGTTTGCTATTAAAACAAAAAACAAAAAAAACAAAGCTGCAAGGCTGCAAGGCTGCATTTATGCAACCAAAGTACAGCCGTGTCTGAGTGCGCGCGCACACATGCGTGTGAGAGAGCCCTTCTTGTATAGGAGTATATGTGCTGCATGTGGGATGTGTGTGTGCGCTTGCAAATTGTATAACACGACTCAGTAGTGCGTGTGTGCACAGACATATTTTTAGCAACAGGAAGAAATTCCCTATCTACTAGTTCCCGACGATTACAATCAAAGCTCCCTGTTCCCCAACTGTGCCACACCATTTCAGTCTTCCTCCAGTGAGACAGCCAGACTTCTTTTGGACTTGGATCCACTTCAAAACATTCTGCCATCACCATTTCTGCTCGTCTCATTCTCTCTCCACAGACAGAGTGGGGAGGGGAAAAAAACTTTAATAACAAAACCAAACATTCACACCCTCCTGGTGTTTTAACAGCTATGTAGGCGCTTTCCTTCAACTGTCTGCTACCCTGCTAGCTAGGTGGAGGCATTACAGTTACAAGCTTATATTTCATGGAAAAAATGTCACCCAGAAATATGAACCTAGACCGTCAAAAAATTGTCCTAAAAAGGGACAACAAATGTTGGTTCGAAAGCCAACTGTGCATGAAAGCGTATGGAGCTGTAGGGAGAGGTGTAGAAAACAGTGTGAGCCTAGGAGCTCTATAGGGGGAGGTTTAGAGATTAAAGCAAGATATAAACCCAAACAAAAATGCTTGCATAGCTGGCATAAACATGCAAGTGTTTAAGTGCACAGGTGCTTTATTATTATTATATATTTCTTTTTAAATAAAAACGTACAGGACAGTCTTGGTATTTAGGACAGAAAATACCTGACGATTAAATATTTTCCACCCGCCTCTGCTCATACTGCTGTGAATGGGCACAACTCTAACAGAGAGTCACAGAGACTGGCATTGAACGTGTACGACGAAAAGAGATTGATACAGAAGACAGACAGTGCTAGGCCAACATAACAACAGACAAAAACAGCATACGACATCCTATCATTAGCAGATTCAACTCACCACTAACTGCGAGGCTTTTCTGGTTTTAGCTCCAGTGACAGGCTGTAATCCAGTTGGAAAACTGGATTACACTGAGACTAAAAAACAACTTCAACCCTCAGCATCCAAAAATAGTGGTAGGGTAACAAAGTCCTCCCTATTTTAAGCCTAGATGTGAGAGCAAACGCAACGCGTGCAAGGCTAGCCCAATTGACAAACACACACACACACACACCCCACCTACGTAATACAGCTTTACACACAGACAAGGCCATTATTCATGTTCAAAAAATATTTTCTTCGAGCAGACATTTCCCAAAAACTAACATGGTGTCATAAAATCCTGTTCCGTTTGTTGGAACCATAAAGAAAAACTACAAGTAACACACACACACACACACACCACCGGACTATGTATCAGTGAACAAAATAAAAAAGCTTTAGAATATATATAGGGATGTCCTCACATACATGACCGATATTGGTATTCGGAAATATGGATTTGAAGGGAAAAAACTCTCAGGGAAACTATTTACTATCAGTCCTTCAATTAAACCAGTAGTCATTAAATAACTGGTCACAGTATAAGGGGTTGTAATTTTCAGATGTTTCAATAAGAAAGATAATTTGGACTAAATGCCTGACAATATACGCACTGCATAATCTTTCAGTAGCTAGTAGCATATTGCATTACTGCCATCATTATAATTAACCTTTTATGGTTATGGTTAGACTATTAAACTCCAAATGCCTAACCCTAGCCGAAGGCAGAAGCACTGCATGTTATCATAAAACCACATTCTTCATAGTGAAAGGCTTTAATAGAAATAGGACCCTGACATACAAGACGGTGGAACCGTGGGGAAAACCAAAACTATACAAACCCCTTGTGCTGCCATAAGACGTTCCTATGAACCATTCAACATCTTATAAAATACGGGCAGGTCTTGCTGTTTCAAAAAGGAGTAGTGTGTATTATTTGGCCACTGGCGGCAATAACTGGATGTGTGCATGAGCTATGCTATCCAAACAATATGGCGTTATGCATTGGTTCAACAACGGGATTTAATGGGGAACAGCGCACTACTTCTGTTCAGGTAGTATGCATGCATAGTATGCAAACTAAATACACCTCACACTAGTTTTGTTTCCGATTGCCCTTGGCGGTTTGGTTTGGAAGACAGCATGACCCTCCCCCATACAAAGCTCCTCGGTTCACACTGCCCCCCCCCCCCCTCTCCTCCAACAGACACACACCCTTTCATTGACTGTCCCCCAGTGAGCTGGGAGCTGTGGTCCGGGGTAAGGGAGGGGGCAATAACCCAATTGAGGAGTCTACCTTTAAGGTCGTCACTGATTTAATTTGACCGTGTTCCATTCGTGACTCAGCAGCATCAAAAACTGTGCGTTTCTGATTATAGACGAGTATCATTAATGTACTTGTCTTTCTTAATCACTAGGCACGGTTCATCTGCAGATAAGCTCCATAATGAAGCCAGGAGGTCAGACAGCAAGCGCCGTCATTCTGAAACGCACGGCAGGGCTCACACATCTTGGGTGAGGAGGCTGGGGTGGCCACGGAACCATCCTCTGGCACTGGGTGACAGACTGGTACTTTAAAAGGAGCCACATTATTGTGCATTATGAGAGTACACAACTGACGTGGGCAATACGGTATTTGGCTGCATATTTATTCTAGTAAATGTAATATAACAATGACTAGCACTCTAGTAACCTTAGCCTCCATCTATGTCCCTCGACCGCTCTCAATCAAGTGACAGGTTACATCTCCAAGTCTGGGCAAAGGGCACACGTGCAATTTTGCGAGAGAGAAATATGACACGTTGCACTCGGCAAGCGAGGGGATATTCTGACTGTGTGCGTGGGATCCTGTTCTCCATCTTGCAGGGCAATTTCCGGTCAAGTTAACATCAAACAACCCACAACTAGAGGTGGTTCTAATCTGCACATACACACACACACACACAAACCTAAACCACGCAAAAGTTCAACATTTATTTCTACAAAGAATATTGCAGTGGTTTGTTGTGCTAAATGACCTACAAGTCACTGTTGTACAAACAGTGACTTTTCTTAGAAGTTCACAGATCATATTTGTTTGTTTTCCTCCATTTGTGAACCCACTGTTCTCATACATGAAGATACTGTAATAAGTAGCCTGGGTTACTGGTTGTGGAGTGCGTGTGCGTGTGTGTGTGTGTGTGTGTGTGTGCGCGCGCACACCCACTTCAAACAAAGGAAACGAACGAACCGAAATAGACATAAGCGTAGATGTATAAACTTGCAGATATAGAGACACACAGTTTTGGCTGTAGCCTCTAGTTACATTTTGGCAACAAGCACACACACACGCACATACAGATGCACACACAGATCTCACCTCTTGTCGAGCGATGCAGGTGACTTCACGGTCTTCACAGTAAAATTAGACAGGGGCTAGACATTTGGGAGAAAAAAATAGAGAGAGAATAAATCAGCCTAATTTGGTAGACCAAATGTTTAAAAAAATCCCATTTGAGATTCAGTGCGTGTACGTGAAAAAAAAAAAACTGGACTGGCTTGTAAAAGTAGTGATTAAGCATCCACTTCAATGACACAGCAAACAAAGCAGTACACACATACACACCAGAAATAGCCATGAGCTTAACTAAAGCAGTCCTTCTGTGGAGACATGCCTGATATATCCCTGCTCTCTCTCACTGTGTCTGTCCAATATGTGCCTCAGATCAGGATTTCCTGTGTGTGTGGTTGTGTGTGTGTGGTAAGCGAGTCTTTGTTTCAAGGTCAAGCATCAGCACACAGTATTAATTCTTAGAAATTGTAATAAATTAAAAGCAGGAGGGAAGGATTCTTTGCCAAGTCTGTGTGGCTCCTGCAGAAATTCCAGAAGCAAATACTAAACACCACCAGGGCCTAGCAGACACTGTATAGGCAAACACTCGAAAAACACCACAACACAAAAACATACTTGTGTTGTGTACTGTATGTGTAATTCTGACACCTACAACCTTGAGGGTGTATGGAATTCCAAAAGGACCATAAAATGCCAAGGAATCATTTTGTGTCAGATTAGACAACATACTGTAGCAGGAATATAGCCTCAAATCCCAGCGAGATGCACCAAAATATTTTGCCCTACTGGGTAGACTAACTGTAGACCAAATAACAGATAAGATGGCAAAGGCGGTGTAAGAAATGTGACATTTTTGTGTTCCCAGTTATAGGTCAATACTTCCATCTTCATCAAAACCACACAACAACAGTCACGGTTGTCATGGCCGAAAATGCAGGCCTAGCTGATCAGAGATGGCGCATTGACTCCGAGTCCTCTGGGTTTGACCTCAGCGGCTAATAAAAGCATGCCTCAGGGTAGCAGACAGAAACGGTTCAATATGCCCACCACTCAGATTTACAGTGGGGTAAACAAGACAGGGAAATATCAGTCCCATTTACTGTTCACAGCAAAACACGGGAGTCTGAATTTCAGCAGCCACTTTCAATGTTTCACTAGATGCTAGATCGAAGAACTCACAACCAAAAAACACACAATTGAAAACGATTTTATGCCCGTTTTAAAAAGATTCAAAATCTTGACATTATCTCCTGACCCCCACGTTGAGAACAAAAGCGCTAGATCACAAGAGCAAGACAGAAAAACTAGGCAGCTAGAATTAAAATGCTGCAGCAGGAAATGTCTGGTGGCACTCCCTTGACTGTCAGTCTTGATCTCACACAATCCAAATGAATAGCAGTGGCTCTTTCAGTGGGAAAACGCCACAGTTGTCACTAAGAGAGGTCAAAGCAAGTCAACGTTGGTCTTTAATATTTTAACGTATATAAATCGAAGTGCTACACTCAATACTGCCCATGTAATGTAAATTAGTCTTGGCAGTTTAATGTATGATGTAACCGTATTGCTGCATATGATGCAACCATCTCTCTGAGCCAGACTATACTCATACAACAAACAAAGCTTGGTCTGAGTGCCCAGACAGAGAACGAAAAACAAACGAAGATAGATAAACGACAGAATGAGAGAGAATAAGAGAGAACAAGAGAAAAGAGAGAAAGGAGGACAGTGTTAGTCCGACACTCTACGAGACAATAGCTTTTAGAAGGCTAAAATAATTACACCTACAAAAACAAGCGTGTACACAACACACTTTCATTCAAACAGTTCATAAACTCTTACCAGTCAATTGACCAGCACAACTGGCCTCTACTGCATTAACAACAGGCTCTACCAGATCAATTATTGATTGATGTTTTGCTCAAAAGGCATTGTAACGGAGTAACGGAGAGAGTAGGTCCGCCCACATAACTGGATCAGGTTTTTTATTTTTTTATTATTTAATACATATTTTAATATTTAGATCTTTAAAAAAGTATGCAGTGGTCTCTTAATGTTTTCCATAGTGCACTCCCTCTCTATTAATGAAATATATTAAAGATCAAAATCTTTACTGTACATAGTATAATTCGATGAGAACAAAATGACCACAATGGAACCAAAATCACCAACCAACTGAGGGCTAGATTAAACTCACACCGAAAATCAAACAATTGAAATCACAGGCTTGCGTGAATTTCATCACGGCAACTCATGATGTGACTCAGTAGTGTGTATGGCCCCCACGTGCCTGTATGCACTCCCGACAACATCTGGCGGATTGTGTCCTGGGTGATCTCCTCTCAGACCTGGATCAGGGCATCAGTGAGCTCCTGGACAGTCTGTGGCGCTGCTTGGCAGCGTCGGATGGGCCGATACATAAGGTCCCAGAGGTTCTCAATTGGATCCAGGTCTGGGGAACGTGAGGGCCAGTCAATGGCATCAATGGCTTCGTCATCCAGGAACTGCCTACACACACTGGCCACCAGGAGGAACCCAGGGCCTACTGCACCAGCATATGGTCTGACGATGGGTCTGAGGATTTCATCCGGTACCTAACAGTTGTCAGGGTACCGTTGGCTAGCACGTAGATGTCTGTGTAACCCTCCAAGGATATGCCTCCCCAGACCATCACTGACCCACCGCCAAATCGGTCATGCTGGATGATGTTGCAGGCAGCATAACGTTCACCACGGCGTCTTCAGACAGTTGTGAATGTAGTTAGCTATGCTACCTCTTTCATGTCTGTCACATGTGCAGTCTGTCACATGTGCTTAGTGTGAACCTGCTCTCATCTGAGAAGAGAACGGGGCGCCAATGGCGGACCTGACAATTCTGGTCTTCTCTGGCGAATGCCAATCGAGCTGCACGGTGCTGGGCTGTGAGCACAGGTCCCACTAGAGGATGTCATGCCCTCATGCCACCCTCATGGAGTCTGTTTCTGACAGTTGGGTCAGAAACATGCACACCAGAAGACCGCTGGAGGTCTTTTTGTAAGGCTCTGGCGGTGCTCCTCCTGTTCCTCCTCACACAAAGGAGCAGGTACCGGTCCTGCTGCTGGGTTGATGCCCTTCTACGGACTGCCTGTGCAACCTGAATGGGCAGCAGGTACAGCCTTATGCTACCAGTAGTGATTAAGACACTAGAGAAGTCAGGAAAAGATAAGGAGAGAGCAAATGTCTGTGGCCAAAACCATTCCTTTTTGGGGGGTTGTCTTGCTGTTGCCTCTCCAGTACGCCCGTTGTCACTTTCATTTGGACCAAAACAGGTGACATTGATTCACAATTGTTTATGCTTCCTAACTGGACAATTGATATCCCTGAAGTTTAATTGACTTGGTGTTGTTATATATACACAGGTATACACACACACACACACACTAATGGAAATCCATTTGAAGGAATCAACCGGCATGCCAGTCTATCACTGCCACCGGCGGTGACAAAAGATTTTGAGGTCAAATTATGACAGTGGAAAATCTGTTTGTGATGAGGTCAGGTGTGCTGTAGATAATCAGTAGCCTGTCCAAACAACCAACATGACAGCATGCTCAAATCTGGGACACTTGTCCATCGAGATCATAGGCAAATAGGATGAAGCAATAGTAATGGTACGCTAGGGTAATAGGATAACGTTAGGTGTCTCTGCCAGCTTCTATAGAACAGAATATAATAGAATCTGAATATTTTATTTATCAAAAATAACATGTGAACGCCGCCGTGCTCGTTTGTACTATATAAATCATTCATGTGCCAGCCAGTCATATTTAGCTTTCGACCAGATGCGAACACGCTTTTAAACTGTTCGGCTCATTTTCCATGCATCTGCCCGGTCGCTAGCTATTGCTACAGCTAGTTAGCTATGCTACCAAGCAAGCACAAAGACCGCACATAGTTGTCCCAAAAATGAAATCGCGACCATTGCTATTCAAATATGGCATGCAAGGTCCTACCTCCTTGGTGGAAACGATCGTTCCTTTGCCCTCACGCATAGAAAATCGTGCTCCCTAGATTAATTTAAAGTGTAGGAATCCAGCCAAACAAAGCCATTGTCTGGGTGAGATGCTTACTGAATGTCTAGTAGGCACAAGCGTTTTTCCCCTTCTTTCTCGCTCACTGTAAAAAATACAACTTCAACAGCTAACCGAAATGGACCGTATAAACGCGCACCAATAAACAAAGTGCATCTTACAAGAAGACTGACCAAATGTTGGTTATATTCTAATGACATTGTGGTTTGTCGGAGGAATGTGATGGCGGCGGCACTGTTCGAAATATAAAAGACTGTTTTAATAATGAACACAAATAGGCTTTTCACACTGCATACAGTATTCTGACTTGACGTGCTAGATCCATAGACTGGCTAAATCATACCGGTTCTTCCTACTTATGAAGTCGGGTACGTCATATTCAAGTGCTTTGTTGTCGGAGCGAAATTATAAATGGCGGACACAAGGTTCATTCTCACCTGCTTCCATGTTGAAAGGTTGAATGTCACCACAACTCGGGAACTCTGAATTTACTACTCGAAATTACGACTTGAGGGGGCGTTCATATGCAACTTCCAAGTGGGCAAGTCGTATTTACCATAATTCGGATAGCACGTGAAGGCAGCATCAATTGTCCCTTTACAGTCTCACACACATACACACACACACACAGTTAACCTAAAACCAGGGCTATACGATTTACACTGCACTTCTACTAGCCCTGGGTTAAATGTCCTTTAGAACCAGAGCTCTGTTCCATAAAGCGAGGTTACCAAAATAAGCCACGATTCTTTGGTTAGTCTGACTCATTTCCAGAAAATTCGGTTCCATAAAGAAAATTCAACATAGTTCAAGCTCAGTTACTATGGAGACTGGGAAACTAACCTAGTCCCCTAATCCGTTGGTTACGTTGTTGCTTGTTGTTGAATGATAATAGCTACATAAATAGTTAACAGAATTGCAAAAAATTATATTGACCAAAAATGTAGTATAAGTCCATACTGTATGCCTCAACCCTCTATTTTCCTGATAGGAAACCATGTTTAAAAATGTATTGGTTAATATGTTGGTTAATACATTTAAAACAATGTCAAGAAAGTAAATTTAGATGCGTTTAGTGGGTGTATGTTTAAAAAAAAAAATCAAATAGGTAATAGTCTATGAATAAGAAACTCAACCCATGTGTCATTCTTCGTCAATCATGGCGTGTCCTTTCATTAATGAGGTTAGTGTATGAGGGAGCTGTCATAGTAGACTACAAAGGGCATTTCAAAGAGAACATACTCTTAGGGATAGGTCAGACCCTTTTGCTTACCCTGACCTACCTGTATGAGTGTTAGGTTCTCGAGAGATGGGATTGCGTATATATTTGTAGATTACTCAGGCCCCACATTGCGAATAGCACATGCCGCAATAAAGTGTTCACACTCCCAATAGACTGTGTGCATACTTACTATAGTGAACAATATTTTTACTGTCCAACAATATTTTACTGTAAGTCTGCATTTTCCTAAGGGAATTTCCACAGTTCATATCGTTGTGACATGAAACACAGGTTTACCAGGGGATGCCCAGTAGCATAAAAAAAGGGGCAAACAACAGCCATAAGCGGAAGAAATTAGAACAAACAATCATGGAAGAAGCAACCAACCCCAGGGCCGGTGTTGCAGCCGATTCCGTTCCCCTCTGAAATCATGTTCCCCTTTACGGCAGAATACAAATGATCTTACGTATTTGCCGGCGTACCGTACGTATTCACAGAATTAACCTCA
>JAODLI010037296.1:0-18487 GCA_027575585.1 Percopsis omiscomaycus | reverse complement strand
TTTTTAATCAGGAAGGGGGTGGGGGGGTCAAATGGGGGGTCAAGGCGTTTTTTGGGAGGGTCTTGAGACCCCCCAAGTCAGGGGGCGCCGCCGGTGCCCCTGACTATAATAAAGTATAGGCTACTTCTTTTTGGTAAGGGCCACCTCTGTGTACAATATTTCTCTGCTTATTCCTACTGTGGGAGTGGAACATCCACTTTCCCGCTTTAACTTTTAATTTGTAGTTGGGTTGTGTTTTATTTTAAGCAAAGTAATTTTTTGAACTAGGCTATAAATCGTTATTGCTGTCTTTACAACGTGATATCTGGAAACACTTTTCACTGTATGGACGTCATGTGTCCACCAGATGGAGACACAACCGTATCAACCTCCTAATTCCACTGTCCGCAAACTTGGGCCAATTTAACAAGATTTTGGATTTGTTCAATCCCTTCATTCATGAATTATTAAGAAACGGATCTGGGTTTATTCACGTCTTATTTCCAAAAAAATAGTATTTACAAAAAAATCCCAACTGGATTTTGAATATTTCAAACATTTAATTTTTTAATCTACAAATCCAGTAAGGTCATTATCAGATTCAGTTCTATTTTGTAGAACCATAGTTGAGTAAATGTAACGAAACAGAACACGGAGACACAACAGGCGCAGTTGAGACAGTAGAGACACACAGTAGAGTGACCAAAAAGGCACAGACGAGTCAACTTAAATAAACAATATAGCCACGGTAGAGTGACAGTAGAGACACATAGGGTCAGTAGAGTGACAGTAAAGTGACCATGAAGAGCCTGGGTTTAGGGGGTGTCATCTCCACCAGAGTTCCAGAGATCAAGGTTCACTTGGGGGCCAAGCTTCATCTACATGACCAGCTGGGGTGAGCCTTTCTCGGGCAACACTCTCTTTGGGGATCTTTGATCCCCTCAACTGATGGCAGTGCCCTTGCTGCTTGAAGCCCAGTGCAGTTAATTTCTGAGGTAAAAAATTAAAACTGCAACTATAACTAAACTATAGTGATTCATCAAAACCGTATTATGTTTGTCTTGATGAACATAAGAAATAAACAAATCATGTGTTTTAACTGATTAGGTCTTTTTGAGAAGGACTTTGTCCACATATACCATATACATTAGACGCATCCCTGACACGACAACGTCGTCATTCATTTTGAATTTAGAGTGTAAAAAAAGTCATGGTCAGTGTTACGTATAAAGCACTATTCCCTTTTTTCCTTGCCTAAACTATATGGAAATACCCTGCTCATCAACGGGAAGTTTGAAACATTCTTAAGAGATCTCATGATATGGCACACTATATATTTCACACTGCCGCTTTGATATACCTGTTTTTCTAATTTCTTCAAAAGGTTCCTTACTAGAAAGTACAGTCTTGTTTGTTTTGTGTAAATGCTTATTGCATAATTTAGATGTAAGGAGACAAATAGACCATTTGTCAAAACACAAATATTATAAATTCAAAGTTATAAAAAGTAATGGAACTTGTCATTTGAAAAGAGAAAAACTTTATTCCTGAATGCACATTTATTTTGAATTGCACGATTTTGGTGTGCGCAGTACATAGTGAGGGCATGGTTTTGCACAGAATCGTGAAGAGTTGTGTGACACTAATGTGATTCTACCCAGAATAAAACACATTTTGACAAACAAATATATGTTATCATTTGGAAAGCGGCAGGTTTTTACATTTCCTTTTTGTTCTAATACTCCCCTGGAAAGTTAAGATGGAGCTGGAGATGGAGATTTTTATTTCCCATATGAGTTTTCAAATCTTCATGCTGGAAATAAAGAAATTATTACTTTGTACAGTACTGCATGTGTACAAGAATAGAAGTTACAGGTGGACAACAAAGACATACCAAAAACCGTGACATGTACACATTAAACTTTGGATGTAAACTTTGGAAAAAGTAGACTCACCCAGATTTTACCAGTTTGCCAAGCACCCTTTTAACCCAGGGAACAACAGGGTCAAGACAGACTTTGAGTCCAGTCCCTTTAAGCGTGGCACTGCAGGACCAAAATCAGATGGAGACATGTTTAGTAGCGCTTGGCTTTGTCCAATACCCACTCAACCCCTCAGTGCCTTCTGGGAAATATCTTCTCCCGTCTCCCCTCGTCTGCATGTACAATTACTACAGAGATTGGCAATATGACTTAATTCAACGTGAAATCGAGGTGGCCGAGACGGTTCAACACAAATACAAAAGCTACAACACAAACACAAACGCAACCCGATAAAGGTTGACTTATGGTTCTGCGTCCTATCAACACAGAGCCTATACGCGGTAGCCTACGCAAGTGGCCGTACGCCGTCGGGAGCATGTAGGCTACCTGTGCCTGATGTGTCTGCCGCGTGGACCTGTGCGCGTTGACTGCGCGTGTGCGACATGCCGAGCCCCACTACACGTGAATGGATGTTCTCCTGCTAAGCTCACGAATAGAATGTAAACGTTTTGGTTTGGTGTTCTAAGCATATCAAAAATATTTCCTTACAACGTAACTACACCAATATTGTGCATGGGAAACAGTTTGTGCTGGCTGAAAAAGTATTTATGAAAAGCTAAATGCAGATTTATTTGCTGTCTGAACCACCAGGAAATGCCCTCGTCTAGTGAAACTCATGAGGGGTCGATTGTTTCAGCTAATCTGTTAATTACACCAATACTGTGCTTGTGAAACAGTTCTTCAAGTTTGTGCCTTTAGAAGACGTATTTATACAGATTGCTAATTCCAAAGCACTCTGGCATATGGTCTTTCATACATAAATAGCCAACATGCACACAAGGCGCAGAGAAACCCTTGTTGAAACCCTTGTTGCGGTCTGCGTCACTGCAAAGTGTAGATAAACTTTTGGAGAGGTGTGTGTCAGCATACGCCATAGGGAACGGCGTAGCATAAATCGGCCTTAAGACTTACATTATCTCCGTCTTGTCACAGTGGGAGTTCACAGCAATCACCTTCAGCTGTGCTATGTGACGACCAATGGGCCTTCTCTCCGTTCTGATGCAGCGACAGCGTGAATTCGTCACACCCGGCACCCCTGGGCTCATTCCTGAGGCAGAAAGGTCACATGTGACTGACGTCATTATCACCATCAAAGAGGAAAAGTGAGACTGCTGGTTGTTTAAGAATTGGAGGACACCACAGGAAAGTTTCACAATAGTGTTTATATTGGGGGAGCAATCAACTTTAGAGAATTGAGCAAGAATGAGCAGAAAACTGAAGTTCCAAAGAGCTCTTAGTCAGCTCTTAATTAATCTTAGTCAGACGCTGTCGGTGCAATTCATAATTTGTCCGTAATCTGTGCAATCCATATATATCTGTTCACTTCAAACCCAAATTTCACCCATTATGCCATAAGCAATATTCTTGTTAAAGTGATCCTATAATGATGAAGGTTATAACCTCACTGAGTGTTCATTTGAACAGAGGGCTTAGGGTGAGGCTTTGAATTAAAAGGAAATGATGTGATCCTACTGTAGAGTGCCAAGATGCTTTAATGGAACTGGAGAGAAGACCTTGTTGAGACAAGATATTCAGAGGAACTTTATAATAGTTTAGATTACATGCTTGACCAAAGTAAACATCCAGTTCCTATCGCACCATCTGAAATTACTTAGCCAAGGTCCCTCTTTGAAAAGAGACATTTGGCAAGTTACATGAAATGTAACTTGTTTTCTCAGTTGAGAAAACACCAGTGTTTCTCAACTGGTGGGTCTCGACCCAAAGATGGGCCGCAAGCTGGTGTGGAGTCGGTCGCGGACGTGTGCTTCAGCTATGTCAAAAAGTCTAACTTTTATTTGATTAGTTTACTGAATTTCCGATGGTGTGCTTTTGATTTGAAAGGTGCGCAGGCATTTTTAACAGTGCGGACAGACATTGTGGATTACTGCACAAATTGTTTTGTGAAATAAATTCAAATTGTTCGGAAATTAAATAATTTTTGGTTTGTGACTTAATGACCAAGGACAAATGTGGGTCCTGAGGTTAGACCAATTGAGAACCATTGCTATATACCAGTGTTTCTCAAATGGGGGTACTAGTACCCCTAGGGGTACTTTGAGGTACTACAGGGGGCACTTGACAATTTTGTAAGAATAATATTAGGGATCTATCTTTAAATAGACCATGAAGATACTGAAATTCCAATATGTTTACTCCTGGAGCTGTTAAAAGGACAATATTTTACTTTACATACATTATCGTGTCATTTTATTCAGGTTTGAAGCAACCATTTTCATTCACTATTTTTATATGATCAAATGCTATATTTATGTTTTTCCCTTCTATGCTTATATTTAAAAAATGTTGTAGTCCGGTAAAGGGGTACTTGGGCTTTGAACAGAATGGAAAGGGCGTACAGAAGCCCAACAAGTTTGAGAACCACTGCTTCACACAAAACTAAGATTTTAATTCTTATGAACATTACCGTTTATGAATAATCTTTTAATAACTTACAGTATTGCAGGAGAATGACCAATTCACTGATAATGTTAACTAGAGATGCTCTGATCCGATACCGGGCATCGGACATCTGGCCGACGCTTATAGTCAATGTTAACCAGAGGGCTATTTTTTCGAGTAGGCCTACAGGCTAATCCCATAAAAAGCACATTTAAACCTATTAATTGTTAAGAAAATAGCCGCATGAAAATACACGTGAAATACTTTCAACTTGCTAAAAAAATTCCATTTCATTTGGTAATTATAGTTGGGGTGTATGGTATTGGTTAGCGTTCATTATTATCCGTTACGAATTAGGCCTACATGTTTTAAGGATTTTGTGTTCTTCTCTTCTTTTCAATTCACAAGGAATTCAAATGTGAAATAGTCCCATCCCCCATTCGTTTGGTTACGATATTAAGGTGAATTGCTAAACTTTTGCCACCGAGTGATGTATGGGCGCTCCTGTGAGGGGGGTGCATTTCACTGCAGGGGTGCATATTACGGCACAACACAGCAGCCCGTTGGCTTGAACGATCAAGCTAATGCACCCCAGCTTCACACCACAGGAGAGTTTCACAATAGTGTATGGCGCAGCAAGCAACTTTAGAGAATTGAGCAAGAATGAGCAGAAAACTGAAGTTCCAACCAACGCTCCTAGTCAGATTTAATCGGATGCTGTCGGTGCAATCCATAAATTATTTATTAGTAATCCGTGCAATCCATATACATCTGTTCACTTCAAACACAAATATCACCCATTATGCCATAGGCCTATGCAATATTCTTGTTATAGTGATTCTATACTGATGAAGGTTATAACCTCACTGAGTGTTCATTTGAACAGAGGGCTTAGGGTGAGGCTTTGAATTAAAAGGAAATTATATGTCCAAATTGCGTTATTGGCAGACAAGCTACCCAGGTGTCTGTTAACTTTAATTAATTCTTAATTCTTATAAACAATATAAGCAATATGAGTGCCAAGATGCTTTACTGGAACTGGAGAGAAGACCTTGTTGAGACAAGATATTCAGAGGAACTTCATAATAGTTTAGATTATATGCTTGACCAAAGTAAATATCCAGTTCCTATCGCACCCTCTGCAATTACATAGCCAAGGTCCCTCTTTGAAAAGAGACATTTGGCAAGTTACATTTCATGTAACTTGCCAAATTCATTATTATCCGCTATGAATTACTATGTTTTAAGGATTTTCTATTGAGAAGGGTTAGGGTTAGGGTTAGGGTTAAGGTTATCGGTTATCTACATTCTTATAAAGAATGTAGAACTTCCTTGTTTGTTGCCACTGTGCAGAGTATTGTCAAGCTGACTTTCATATGAAGACACCAGCATAAGCTCACTCGACGCATGTTCTGTTTCTCCTGTGCCTGTTCTTTCGTCTTTTTATACAAATTTTTGTGTCATTGTTTGCGTGTCTTCTTTGTTTAGATATAGCATTGCAGTATTTTTTTCGACACTAGGTGGCAGTCATTGGATTCACAGGGTCATATATTTAAGGGTAGGAAGGTAACAGGAAGGAGAGGGAGCGGGCACAGGTAGAAGGAGCACAGTTTTTACCAGATCAACCACAGACCAGCTCAGAACAGATCAGACCACAATAGAATAGTCAACCCTGGTACATTCATCTCTTTGCTGCCTACTACCACAATAAAAACAACAAACTCAACTACAAATATGGACTGAAAAATCTGTTTTGTCTGCGTAAGTTTCACTCCTGTCTGTTTATAACTAGATTGGAAAAGTTGGAAAATTGCCATTAGGCTACACTTGGTATCGGAAGATACTCCAAACTCCATACTCGGAATTGGCATCGGCAAGGAAAAAGTTGTATCGTGGCATCTCTATTGTTAATTGATTCAGCAGAAGGTGGCTGCTGGTTTGCAGGTATTTATCTGGTTTTTATCCAGACGGTTGGTTGGGCAAATTTCCTGCCCAGGTCACTGTTCTGAAACACGATGAGGATTAAAGAAAAGTGCAAGCCTCTCAGTACCACTAAGTGTTTTCTCTTTCTTTTCAATAGATTTGTCATTAGATTTTATCAAATTGCTGAAGGTCAAGGTTGTTGTGTATACCAAATAGGCTGTATTCTCTGGAAAAGATGGACTTACCCTCAGTGATGGTTAGAGAGGCCAGGAGTACCACAGCAGTGATGAAATACATGTCTAATACACTCTTGAACAACAGCTCCTGGAGATTGAGTTTGCTGTTACAGTGGTAGATATGGTCTGCACAGCAGCCGTCTAACTGGTATCTTTACTCTCTTACCCTTTTTTTGTGCGAAGAAGCACTGTTTACCTTAGGCTCTTGCGACATATCTGAGAATGTAAACCAGTTAATGTGGTTAAACTACTCGAGGACCACTTTGCCGCCAGTGGGAGGGTAGCCCTGTGATTGTTTATGTGTTATCTGTAACTCACTTGCAAATGATATGGTATAATACTACTTAGTAGTCATTCTTAGTTGATTATATGTTAATTTGTCTGAGAAATTATTTGTTTCTGCAAAACCAACATTTTTACAATATGTAAATAGTAAACTTACTGAAACTAATTGTTTCTTCTTCTTCTTATATTTCTGTTTGTATTGATACACCATTATAAACCATGAAGACAGAAGAAAGGAGAAAATATCTCAAGACTTCAAGACTCAAGATTTCCTGTCTTTATTTCCCTTTTCAGCTTCCTTGTTTGGTATCACTTTCATGGTTGTTCACTTAATTGTCTAAAGTGTATGTACTATACTGACCTACATGTATTATACTGTCTGTGTGTGTGCAAAAGAGAGAGAGAGAGAGAGCGGGACAGACAGAGATGGAGAAAGAGAGGGAGAGAGAGACAATGAAAATTGTAATACAGGAAATGTCTCAGGCATGACTATATGATCATAATAGAATATGTACTGTATAATTCACCTGTACATTACATGCTCATGCAACACACAGATTGTGTAAGGATGTAAAAATGGAGTCACCCCTGCAGACATGTCAGACACTGTCATGTTCAATCATATCCTTATGTGTCAATATCCACCTGAGAATAAAATGCCCTGCACTTGCAGAGCTATTGACCAAAATCATTGGAAAGCTTCAAGGATCTACTGTAGGTTATGCTGAATGATTCCATCTAGAATCCTTTCTGAAGATTCAGAAAATATATTTTGATGTTAAAGTAAAAAAAATAAAGAACCAGTTGCAAGGAGAACCTTTCCATATCTCCATTATTCATGAGTTTAATTTGGAAACCTTTGGTAATCTAGAGTTCATATTGGAACCCTTGCAGATGAGTCCACTTTAAACAATTTTATTTTCGTTTTGGAACCTGTTCACTCGGTTAAATCATATATAATTATTTGTATTAATCATATTTTTATATGTCCACTTTCGACCTGTTTCCACCATCACTTATTAAGTCACTTACTGTCACCTCATGAAAATATTTAGACAAAATTATGACAGGTCATAATAAATTATTAGAGGTAGCCTCCTAGAGGTATTACAATAAAATATTAGGCAGCAGCTGTTCTAAGAGAGTGCTGACTGGAACCAGAGACCACAGGCGAATTCTAGGGAAGTGGTAGGAGCACAGCTGCAAAATTACAAATTTACTGCGAAGGGAGAGTCCTTAATCACATGAGGTTCCATTTTTGCCAAAATAAAGTCGACATGCCACAGTCTATGTTGACTGAACATGTGACTAAACATTCGGAGGAGTCTATTCACCTTTGAACTGCACTTCAGTTGGGACAAAACTATGTTGACAATTAGATTGTCCATGTCCATTGCTCATCAGACAAAACATTTGTCTGTGTCGATTTAGTTTTAAACCTTACTTCTGTTGTCTTGTTGCATTCCCTGTCGTTCTTATGTGTCGTTTGACTGACAACCATCATTGACAATGATGGTATTTCAATATGCTTTTTAGGCTGGAAAGCTGTCTTTCCTCCTTGATTTTAGCTCACACTAGAAGAAATAGTGACCCTTCATATTCAAGAGCGGGAATATGCATAGGCCTACGGTAAATTTGACTGTTATGGCCACTCAAGGCAGAAATACTCAGAACTCTTTTGTGTTTTTTAATTTGAATAAAATAACAATGTTAGAGACAATTTTAGGAAAAGCCAGGGTCCAATAGTTAGATGGGTTTTATTTTAACAAAGTTATTACATTGCAAAATGTAACAGTCAAAATGTCTGCCTTGGTAGTTCTAGTGTTAAGTCATCTCTCACAAATACCCCATTTTGCACTGCAATAGTATGGGCGGGGCTAATATTATAACACAGGATGTGGCATCAATAATCAATATAATTAATAATCAGCAAAATATACTTCTTCAAAATGGTTTAGTTAGTCAAGTGTAACATATTCTGTTTGCTTGAAAACATTTGTATAATATACACACTGAGTAATACATATTATGTATTACTCAGTGTACTCAGTGTGTATGTTGCTGCCCATTAGAAGGGTCCTGAACTAACTTTTTTGCCCCAGGGGCTTTTTTAGGTTGTATTTTTCCCAGGGAGTTTTTATTCACCTGATGGAAAGAAATGATTAGATTCAGTGTGTGAAAGATTGATATGTGCAGCCTTTTGTGACTATAATAACAGTAGGAGCTAGATAAATAAACTTGACTTGACAGGAAATGGTTTACATGCTTTGCCTTTGAAAGGTGGATTTGTGTGTGTGAGTGTTTGTGTTTGTGCAAAAGCGCATGTGCATGTGCATGTGTGTGAGTGTGTGTGTGTGAGTGTGTGTGTGTGTGTGTGGGTGTGGTGTTACCTGAGTGTTCTGGGAGGTTGTCTCCTAGCTGAAAGGTCCTGGATTTGAGCGAGTCCTGTAGATATCCTTTGAGCTAGATGCCCATATTGCTTGCTCCTAAGGACCAGTATGGATAAAAGTTAAAAGATAAATAATTATTGTAATTCAATCTATTTGAAAACATACAGGTAAAACTCTGAATCAAATATACAGTAGCACTGAAAAGAAGAAATTGATGCGCAGTGTTAGCCTCCAAAACTACCCGATGCCTTGTTCAAGTGAGCTCACATGTAAGAATACTTTCATTGTGATTTTACAGCATAAAAGTTTTGGTCACCAAAACATGCTTGTTTTATTTCCCTATTTAGTAGCGAATGTTCATATTATTTTCCTGTGACGGTGAGATTGACTGTTTTGGACATTTTAAGGCATATTGCGTTTCATACGTGTCAATCAAGGCTTCTACTATGCATTGAAATGCATATTGGTGATGTTTTTATAAGTTATTGTATCCTAAGATCCAAGGGAGAATGAGTTTATTTTTATTTTACAAAGAAAATAATGGAATTTCGATCTAATTCGAAATTGTATCTGTAATTACAATAGAAGGTTCTGTGATTGTCGACTAAGTAATACATTTTCATATTCATTAGAATTACAATTTTGTGTCCTGATGTTTATTATTACCTGGGGGCAGGATAGTCTAGTGGTCTAGGTGTTGCTGGAAGGTCGTGGGTTCAAGCCCCAGAGTTGGCCTACCCGTAAGCATCCTTGAGCAAGATGCCTAACTTCTATCTGCTTTGGATAAAAGCATCTGCTAAATGACCTAATTGTAATTGAATCTTAACATTTATTCTCAGATTTTATATTTATTATTGAAATTATATGCGAATAATGTATGAACAGTCAGAATGACTGCTATGGCTATTCTAGTAGTAGAATTCCGGTATTAAGTCACATGTTCCATGCTTCTTGTTTTTGTTACGTGCTGTTTTTCCCACAACAGCTAATAGTTGATCGAGTTACCCTATTGTGGTATACCAATGGTCCTCAAAGTGAAAGTGTGTTAAATTAGGTCCTTTCCCCGGTATGTCATGTGATTTATATACTGTATATATATATTTAAATGTGAATTTCCTTTCATTAGCTCTTTTTTTCTGCCCATCCTGAGGGGAAACTTTATTACATATATGGTCATTACACATTTTAACCCTATGTGGGTTTAGATAACATCTCCAATAGCTGGTGTCTGCAATTACAAAATCATTCATTTCATCTCCCATTTCCCATTACTTTTTCCTCAATTCCAAGTCCTCATCATCATCCTCAATATCATCCATTAGTCATTTCAAACCAGGCATGAACACTCAATAACCTGTTGAGCTTACACCATCTCCTCTGTATTGTCAGAAAATAATTCCATGTATTTCATCCTGCTTTTCAACAACTGGAATCAGATGTGTTGGGGCATGTTGGGATTGTCACATATCAAATCGGTCCATCTGCAAGGACGTTATTTGTCACAGATGACGTACATGTCACCCACACACGTGGTGAAATGCCTCTTCAGCTTTTTTCAATTGCAAAATTCCAATTGCAAATGCTTAGTTCAAACCTTGCCGTACCCGGTTACGTGTGACCCGACTTACAATGTGTCTTGTAGCTTGTAGCTTGTTCGTTGCTTATTTATCAAGAATATCACCTTTTAGAGAAACACAGATTTTACAACATCCTTGCATGCATCTCAAACTATTTCACACGTTACCTTGGCATTACCTTGGCCACCGCAAGGACATTTGTTATCCTACTTGGAAGAGAGGATTACAGGCCCTCATTTACATACTCATTTTACTTAATATACCGGAAACCAGTTGTACCAGTTGTACCATGTTGGTTCCCATAATTAATAGTGCAAAACACTAACTTGCTGATTGCTTTATTAAACAAAACGTGGCTGACACTGGGAACATTTTAGGAAGGTCTGTGTTGAAATAAAAAGACTGCACCTATCCTGGTCATTGGCTACATGGATTGGCTAATTCAGTGCCTTGCTTCTAGTCACAGTAGCAAGAATTTTATTAAATAAAAAAATAAAAAACTACTGGAATGGTCTCTTTCATAACATCCAATGATTTCATGAAAAGCCCATTCTTTCTGTGTAAACTTTGGATGACACACAGCGTTTACAGAGTAGTCATTAACAGATGCAGATCCAGTTTTTTCTTGGTTGGTTTTCAGGGTTGGTTTACTGCTCTGTACTATTGCAGCCACCCGTACTTCCTCGCACTCAACTGGCAATAGCAATAAATAGGCTAATGTAGATTTGGTATTTTACTCTCCCCACTGATCGTATTACTCTTGTTTACCCTTCCAAACATTCCTTCTGCTGTGTCAGTTTTGACAAATACACACTTCCTTCACATAAGCATTTCCGTCTCTCTCATTGTATTTATGACTTCACCTATATAGCAGCCTGCATCGGGGTTTCCACCTTCATTTTGTCACGAGTCACTTTTGTTAGCTCAATTGTATTGTGACTTATCTACATTGTGACTTTGCTTCCCTAGTCAGGGATAAAGCCTGTGTCAAACAGCTACAAGCTTCTGAGCTCTGGTAAATTCCCATCCAAGAGAGTCCTATCTTACGCAACTTGGAGCATTACTCACCAGATATCGCCTATAAAAGGAGACGTGCTCCTCCTCAGCGGCACATTCAAAACAGCACTCACTGAGAGAAAGCAATCAAAGCAGGAAAAGCAGCAGGAAACAAAAAAGGTCCGATAACTGAAACCAGAATTATAGCAGACTACAAATATCACTCTTGGCCATAAGCTTATCGCTGTAGCCTACTTTCTGCACAATTTTGTTATTATTCAGTTTCTCTAGTCAGTAAAAGATGAGCATTAAAGTCACTGTTGCCTCCATCGTGTTGCTTCTGGCCATCCTCACTACTATTGAGGGTAAGTCTAATTTCTGTATGTATGTTTTGAGTTTGTGACATAATGTTAGATGCATGCTCTGTGTTAAACATTACCTTCTGATCAGTGCAAATGACTGACAGCCTTTACCTGTCATGGCCGTAACGTGACCGTAATGTGATTTGCGTGATTTGTGTCCACTAACAGGGATGAGCTTGAAAAGTCTGGGGGGCGAGCTTCGCTGCCGCTGCATCCAGACGGAGAGCAAGCCCATAGGCCGTCACATCGACAAGTTGGAGATTACTCCCCCCAACTCCCACTGCGAGGACACGGAGATCATGTGAGTCCCAATGGCCAGGACGCCACCGCATGACATTACACTGTAAAAACAATTTGTTGTTCCGTTCAACACACCGGACTCAAACAGCAGGAACAGCATAATAATAAAACAGCATAAAAAAGTTAGACGCCGGTTACTGCAATTGCTTTATCGGATTGGCACCATTCCTTTCACTTGCATGACTTGGAGGGCTAGGAAAGGGATTTAAAAAATAAACAGAGAATAACATTGAGTTGGGTGTGGAAGTAAGTAGCATCTAATGTTAGTGTGACTCTTAATGTCCCTTGTTGCTTATCTTCAAAGGGAAAATAACTTTACCCAGTATTTTCTTAAAGTGTAGGTCTACAATCATTAGTGTTGTTGATAATATTAATTTGACGTGTGTGAGATGTTGTGTTGACTGTATTTGTATGGTGTTGCAGTGCTACTCTGAAGAAGACAGGCCAGCAGGTTTGCCTGAACCCAGAAGCTCCCTGGGTCAAGACAGTGATGAAAAGGATTCTGTAAGTACAGACCAGTCGCACTAGAGCAATCAAACATTGAGACAGACAGTGGTCCAGTCTAGAATAGCTAATGTCTTATGGAATATTTATCTGTTGAATAAATGTACAATTTATTAAATTCTAGAGTATATGCTTGTCAGTTGCAAAAATTGTTTCTTGATATAAATAATAACTTTTTTTCCTGTTGATTTTTGTCCACAGCAAAACAACCTGAATGTGGGAGAAGAGACAAAAGCTATTCTCTATTATGTAATGAACTGGTCTAACTATGTTTCCATAGTTGTAATGATGCTTAGTACAGAAGCTAGCCATGACGGTTGCTGATTTCGCTATTCTAATAGAATGGGTTTACTTACGATGATGTATTTGCCTATTCAACTACCAACAAATATATCAACTGTAAGTCTTGTGCTGAATGACGTAAATGTAAAACAGTTGTTTCAAGACAAATAACTGATAGTGAGAATGGCCAAGAAAATATTTATTTATTAAGTTAAATGGGTTATTTATTATTGTGTCCATGAATGCTTCATGTGGGCGGGATAGTCTAATGGTCAAGTGGTCTAGGTGTTGGACTCCCAGCCGGAAGGTCATGGGTTCGAGCCCTACCTACCTACCTGTAAGCATCCTTGAGGAGCAAGATGCCTAACCCCTATCTGCTCCATGTAATTGTAAGTCGCTTTGGATAAAAGCGTCTGAAAAATGTAATTGTAAGTCTCTTTGGATAAAAGCGTCTGAAAAATGTAATTGTGATATCTTGGTCAGTGGTTGGAAATAACTACTAAGCAAATTTTTCTTACTATGATTGTTTGTATCAAACAATTGGTTGGTGTTGTTTATTTATTTTCTAGTGTTTATTTATCGATTATTATATTTTTTAATACTGTATCTATTAATAGTTTTTCTCAAATCAAAGTGTATCAAACAAGTGTCAGTGTAAATTTATACTCTATATAGGCCTACTATACTATACTGTTCTGTAAAGTAGTTATGGATTTCTGTATGTATTAAATATACTGTAAGTATGTGGTGCACTGAGAAATAAACATCATAATGACAACTTTGAATGCATTGTCTTTGCTTAAAACTACCCTCCAACGGTTTCTCTTGAGTTATAATGAATGCCAACAGGCCTACACTTTAGCATTACTTTACACAACGCTGAACCTTGTCAATCAGTTCACTCCAGAGGTGGGTAAGTCTGACTTCAGAGAGTACTGCCAGGTTTTCCTTCTTCTTGTTGGACTTACCCACCTCTGGTTCACTCAAGGTTTGCTACTGTTTTGCTACAGCTTCTACACTCAACAATCTTGCCTTGAATTTCACCTGGAACTACATTACTACATTAAGATTCCTGCTTGATAGAGCATTGCCAGAAGGTGTGCAAGATGCAAAATATAATCACTGTATCTGTAAACAAAATTGACAGAGGACAGCTCTTGTGTAGCTGACTGATTTCAGCCTTTGGCCTAATATGTGCAGATAGCAAGTACAATATGATCAAATGCATTGCACTAATGTTTCGGCTACGACTCAGTAAAGCCCTTGATTTACATTCTCTGCTACTGGTTCCGAGCTATGTACCTGTTTCATGCGGTGTGCATAATAATAAAATAAAAATGTATGTACATGTACAGTATATGTATATGGGTATACAGTGTATTATCTAATGCTAATAGCATGTAGATATTACTTCATCAAAAGCTAATATGGTGTTCTTGAAGCTTATCACTGGAATATACAATAAAACTTAATCTGGGAAGCATCCATATCTGATTTTGTAAACATACCTACTCCACTGCAATCTTGTCCCACCCGCAGCAACATGAAAAGTGAGAAGGAGGGACAGGCAGAGCCAAAGAAAAACATGGAAGATAAAAAGGAAGAAACTCTTTTTCACATGTAGACTACCCCTGTGTGTGCAAAGACATTGCATTCATTGTCAAAGACTCCCTCAGCCTGGGTCAGCCTGTAAGTGTCCCTCGAGGGGTATAGCCTGGTAATCCTAAATTTACCTAGTGTATCTTTTACTGGGAGGGACAGGGAAAAGAAGTGGAGAATCCTGTTACCTGTTACCCCAACCAATTAGAATCTGGACTAGGATGAACCCAACATTATCCATTATGGGCAGAATATCCACATTTATAAGTACAATACTTCCTAAGATAAATTAGATTCCCACCCTCATCTGGTTCAATTCTCTGTCTAGACAAATTATATTGGAAAAACCAGACACCGAGAATCTGGCTAATCAGATTCAGTAGCAGGCAGGCAGGCAGGCAGGCAGACAACAACCACACTACCTCACTCATCTCCAGCCCTGGACTCGGCCTCCCTCCTCTCCACCCATGGATCCCACTCTCCCCTCGGGCCCCGTTAGCTGGCTCCCTTCATCCAATCCCATTCCTGCCCTGGTGATGTGTTTCAAGTAAACCAACCTTCTGTAATCCACTCCCTGTGGATTTGAGTGGGGCCGTTCTCTCTCAGCGGCAGGGAAACCCGCCCAAGCTATACCCCTGCCCGCTGAGAGGAACTAGACGTGGGGGATAGAGAACTTCTGGCACTGGAGGACTGGAATCTGGCACTGGAGGAGTGGAGGCACTGGCTGGAGGGCGCTCAGAACCACAAGAACCTGGGGGTCATCCAGGCAACTAAACGTCTGGACCCTCGTCAACGGCGGTGGTCCCTCTTTTTCTCCCGGTTCTGCTTCACGGTGACGTATCACCTAAGCTCGAAGAAGCAGACCCGGGGCCCTTATCAAGACTGGTGGCCACGTATGGATCGCGCTGTCACCGCCCACGTGGAGAGCTGCTCGGTGTGCACCCAGACGAAAGCTCCCCGCACGGCAAGCTAGTACCACCTCAGCGATCGTGGACCCACCTGACCCTGGACTTCGCCACAGACCTGCCACCGTCCCAACGGTTCCTCCTCTTAGCGGAGTATGCCCATGACACCCTACGTCACTCCTCCACCGGCCTCTGCCCCTTTGAGGTTGTCCTCGGCCATCAGCCCCTGCTATGCCCTTGCTACAAGGAGTCCTGCGACGTCACTGCTGTGGAGGGTGTTTCCGGACCACCGAGGCTGCCTGGACCGTCATCTACAGTCAACAGGGGCCCACCAGAAGAAGCAGACTGACCGCCGGCGCCCTGGTAAGTGGGGGCTTTCAAGGTCCTCCCCGGTCGAGCTCGCTGGTGTATTAAACCACCGGCTGTCGGCTGTCCACAAACTAAACGCAGGTTAGCCGCGGCATACCTGATCGGAATCCCATCTTCAACCTTCCTATAAGCGGGAAGGTGGGTGAGGGGAATTGTAAGTGATTTGTGGTGGGTGAGGGGAATTGTCAGTGATTTGTTTGTTCTTGCAGCCAAGCTGACAGTTCTGTAAGTTTGAGTAAGCTTGTATTAAAGATCGCTTCGAGTGTTCGTCTTCTCTACGCCGTGTCTTTGCCTCAATCGGCGCTTGCACTCACAGACACAAACACTAGTTTTATTGTGGGAGCAAAATAAAAATGGTTTAGACAGACGTTTAAATGTCCTACACATGGTTTGCCAGTCTGTGAATTATAGCTAATACAAATCATTGTAATAATTGTAAAATTAACAATGAGAACAGATGCTGCTATGGTGCACGATTAACAACACGACTTAAACTCCCCTAACAAACCACCTAAAAATAGCCTAGTTTGGAACCTTTGGAACCATTTTATAAAATTATTTAAATTAAATAGTAATTGAACGTTTCGCTTAAATATTCATCTATTAAACATTCATTTATACACCATATATATATAAATAACTTTGTATTTTTGTCTTTCTATCGGGATGTATGCTGGGGGAGGGGAGGGGCTGAGCGCGCAGTCAGGGGGTAGGCGCGGTAGCGCGGTGTGTCTGTTGCGCGCAGACAGCAACACGGTCGCACGGGTGGGATGGATAGCTCCGCGGTAGATGTGAAAATGCACACAAAATGCTGGGTTTCCGTGCTGTGACGAGCCTCTGCCTAGAAAAACAATAACGCGACGCGGAAAAAAACATCGGAAAGCACTGTCTTTGAGCCATCCCCGGCCTTGTTGCATTGTCACGGGAGCACGCCTTTGCATGAATCCCGGCGTTTTGGTTGGAAAATCGGCCGGTGTGTTGACAACCGTGCGGTTACCGTGAGTGCACCTTGAACCGCGTCTCCAGCACACATCCCACCGCTTCCAGCCAGGATGGCGTTGACGATCTGCACGAGATTCACCGACGAATATCAGCTATTCGAGGAGCTCGGGAAGTAAGGGCGCGCACGTTTATTTTTTTTATCATTGGGTATCATCATCATCCTCATCATCCTCATCCTCTCCATCCCAGTCCCCCTGTATGAAATGTCATCCTGTTGTTATGTAATGGGTTGCCTGTCTTGGCTCGGGACACGGATTCCGCGCTGTGTGCTTGCTGGGCGAGCGTGTGCGTGCGCGCACGCACGCCACTGCCGTTGATAGTGGATTTCATGTTAACCATATGCTGTAGGATGGAGAAATACGCCGTGCAAGTCGGCGGGCTTGAGTCACAACGCCATATGTGAATAATTCTCAGCTGAACGCCCTGCTCATGTTTTGCCCTCGTCCACCATGTGTCGATATATCGCTATGCACTGTGACCTGGAATCGTTATATCGCCTGCAGTAGTCTAATAGTAGCCCAATGTAGTTTAATGAATGTTTCGGATTCATAAAGGGCGGCCAAGCAGTGCCAGGCGAGTGCTTCCATGTTGTAAAATGAAACGGGGTGTGTGAAATGGTGAGGCTGGGTCTCCATGCGACAGAAATACACACTCGGTAATGCGACAGCGGACCGCGTAGTTGGCGATGATACATTCCACAGCCTGCTACTGAGCCGCACTCAATTATCGTGCACAGGCAGGGGATTCCGAACCCTTGAGAGACAGTGTGTGTATGCGTGTGTGTATGCGTGTGTGCCAGGTGCCCAGCACCCTATACTCATGGTGTACTTCAACTCTGTCTCTATGAGTCGGTAGTCCTTGAGGTAGACCTCCTACTCGGCCCCTGTAAGCTGCTGTGCTGAACCCAGCTAGGCCTGAGGTGCTAGGACTAAGCGCCAGAGAGACCTTCTCCCCCCACCCCCATTTCCTCTGCAGTATTTATAGATGCTACTCTACTGTATCTGTGTTACACCGTAAGATGTTAATGATCCTTGCTTCTATCCGGCACACCTTATCCATTACTGTCCCTCATCGCCATTGCGATGTACAGTAGCACCCATTACAACACGACAGTAGTTCTCTTGGAGAGCTCGGAGGTTTTGGGAATGTCACACAGATCCATGCATGTACAAGCTCGAAAGGACCTCTCATGAAGATTGGATCACAGAAGTGAAGTCCCAGGTAAATACATGGATAATAATATTGCGTCACCTTTGGATTCGCACAATTAACCTTATGAACCACGCCACACGGGGGGGGGGGGGTGGGGGTAACCCAGCTGTGTGCCATCCCCACG